>JAGKTI010027940.1:0-13101 GCA_018397915.1 Birgus latro | reverse complement strand
ATGGAGAGACAGACTGACAAATGAGGAAGTGAAGGAATGTTGTGGTGTGGATGTGGATGTGATAGGATGTGTTAGGAGAAACACATTAAGGAAGTTTGGCCATGTAGAGAGGATGGAAAGTGAGAGGCTGATGAGGAGAGTGTATGTGAGTGGGGTGGCAGGGGGGAGAGGGAGGGGGAGGCCAAGGATGAGATGGAGGGATGGAGTGGAGAGGTATATGAGAGAGGGGGTGTGAGCTGAGAGCAGGGCTGTGAAATGGCGGAGGAAAGGACGACATGGAGGCAATTTGTTTGTGGCCACCCCTTACGGGATTAAAGCGTCTGGCAATAGATAGACAGATGTATGTTAATAGTCTATTTGAAAGATGCTTAAAAGGAAACTTTTTTTTTTTTTTTTAAGAATAGGGAGAGGAGTGCTTAGATTGGCTGCTAGAGGTATAAATGTATAGGACAGAATGCCTAGAGGCAGAGCTAGGAAGACAGCAAGTTACATCCTGAATGGAGACCTCCAGGATATGGGACTAAGGAAATGGCTCAGTGTTACTACATACAAAAAGCTGCCAAGTGAAAAAACTTACACATGCTAGCATGGTCACTAGTCTTTACATATACACATAATGTAATGTAATCTTTCACTGCTACTGATAGTTTATATGTTAAATAATCTTTCAAGTTGAAAAAAGGAAACAAGACAAGGGGTCACATCAGTGAAAACATCATCATCCTGCCTTCTTTTCCATCTACTAATAGGGTGATGAAGGGTTAAGAAAGCAAGGAGAGGGAAAAATCAACAAAGGTAAAAATAATTATTTCAGCATGCCCAATGAAATGGGCCCCACGCTCATTCAATACCAGTACCCTTTCAAGCCCCTGGAAACCTGATTCCATCTCACAGGCATGACCATCCAAAACATTTGGGGATTATTTATTTTTTTTACAACTGCACATCATGTTACCTATCACATAGTGTTATTCTGACAACTATCAAGGCATTAAAAAATGTCAAACCCATGTAATATGCTCTTCTATACATACACTACTGTCCTGTACTTCACTCAGACCCAAATCATTTTGCTGGGTTAGGCTTGCATAAATAATCCTTTAGTCACAGGTTGTCTTTTGGGGATATGTTGCTAGGATTGTACTTATCAGTTCTATTGTAAGTACAGTATATTTAAAAGGAGACTAAAAACACTCGCCCCTCGATTTGGCGGACCCCCTATTTCCCGAATATCAGATTTCCCGGACAAAAAAAAATGGAAATACTGAAACTCACATTTTTCAAATTTCCTGCGCACAGCGATCCCTTTCGTTTCCCAGTCAAAGTCCGGGCCCCCCCGCAAGGTGTCCGCGTTCACGCCAATCATTTGTTTACTGCTGTCTCGTGGTGTAAAGTGACCTTACATTTGAGCATTATCTGAGCAGTTTATAACTCCAGGATGACACCACCAACCCCAGGGAAAGTGACAAAGCGCACACAGAAGCCTGTACATCTCTCAGTGTCCCCAAAACTTGAGTTAATAAGGAAACTTGAGGTTAGGAAGTCTGTCGCTATGGTGTGCGAGGAGTATGGTGTAAAAAAACAGACTGTATCTGACATCAATAAAAGCAAAAGTATGCTGTGAAGTTTCTGTGTCTGAGGCATAGACTGGATCAGGTAGGAAACATATGAAAACTTCAAAGAATGTTGACTTAGATGCAGCTGTGCACAAGTGGTATGTTCAACAGTGGACTTGTGGAGCTCGCTGCCAGTGCTGCAAAGCTTGCAGCACACATGGGTATTGCTGATTTTAAGGCAAATGATGGATAGCTGTGGCGTTTCAGGAAACACCACAGCATCCATAGTGTGAAAGTGTCAGGCGAGGCTGCCAGTGCCGATGTTGAGAGTGTTGAACCATTTAGATTGAAGTTAGATGATCTTATTAAGTGTGAACATTTATCACTAAGTCATATTTACAATGTGGATGAGACTGGGGTTATGTGGCAGTCCTTGTCAAATAGTACCCAGGCAAGGAAGGATGGGCATAAGGTGCCAGGTAAAAAGATTAATAAAGAACGGTTATCAGTGATGTGTGGTGGTAATGCGTCAGGTACACACAGGCTCAAACTGGCAATTGTGGGGAAGTCTGCTAAACACAGGGCACCTAAGGATTGTATGAACAAGCTTCCTGTAAATTATTACAGTTCTAGCAAAGTGTAGTTCACCAGCTGGATTTGTGAAGACTGGTTCCATCATCACCTGGTGCCTGAAGTAAGGAACCACCAGGAAAAGGTGCTGAAAATCCCATCTGCAGAAGTGAAGGCATTACTCCCAATGGACAATGCCCCAGCTCACCCCACCCAGGATGTTTTGCAGAGTGCTGACGGAAAGACAAAATGCATGTTTTCACCCCCAAACACCACATCATTGATCCAACCAATGGATCAGGGCGTAATCAGTTCACTGAAGCGGAGGTACCAGAGAAAATATCTCGACAAAGTGCTGGTTGTGTTGGAGACTGAGGCTGACAGGGGAGATGATACAAGAGGGAAGAGAACCCTGGAGAATATTAAATCATACAATATCCGCTGCACCATCCACAACTTGGCTGAGGCGTGGGGTGACATTAAGCATTGCACTCTAACCAAAGCATGGGAAAAACTCCTCAAGGATGAAGATGTGACTGATTTTGAGGGGTTTGAGGCATCAGACTTCCATGCACTTCTCCATAGGGTTGAGGAAAATGCAGTTATGCTAGATGACATTCATGAGTGGATAGAAGAAAATGAAGCTGCAGAGGGGCATGAAATATTGTCCGAGGAACAGATAGTGGCAGCAGTGACTGGGGAGCGGAGCAGCAACAGTGAGGAGAGTGACGTCGAGCCACAAACAACCGCTAAGATATCTGTGGTCAGGGAATGTGCAGATACGCTACTTCAATTTGTGGCAAACAGCAACAACAAGGACATTCAGGAACATTACGACCAGCTCCAGCTTCTCCGTGCAAAAATTATTGTGATGCAGCACCACGCTGGTCGCCAGACTGATAGTTTTTTTTAATCACACACTGCCAAGCCATCTTCTCCTGAACCAGGCCCTAGTGGTATGAGCCAGTCTGCCACTGCCAAGCCACCTCCTCCTGAACCAAGCAGCTCACCTGCAGCTCAACACGACTTCAGTGGTGCTACAGATTCACCTAGGGATGTCGTGTCTAATGTCAAATAGTTTAAGCTATTCGGGGAACCACTATACGATCACAACAAACACCTACATCCTCTCTACAATACAATACAATACAGTACAGTATGTTAAATATACAGGTACTGTATTTATTTTCCTTTTATATAGTCATATATTGCAAACCATGTTTTGTATGTAATGTATGTTACGATCACGGCATACACCTGCATCCTCTCTACAATAAAATACAGTACGTACATACAGAACAGTATGTTAAATATATTTATTTTTTCCTTTTATATACTCATATGTTGTAAACCATGTTTTGTATGTAATGAATGTTACAGGCACGGCATACACCTACATCCTCTCTACAGTAAAATACAGTAAGTACATACAAAACAGTATGTTAAATATATTCATTTTTCCTTTTATATAGTCATATGTTGTAAACCATGTTTTGTATGTAACATATGTTACGATCATGGCATACACTTGTATCCACTCTACAATAAAATACAGTAAGTACTGTATACACAGAACAGTATGTTATATATATTTATTTTTCCTTTTATATAGTCATATGTTGTAAACCATGTTTTGTATGTAACTTATGTTGGTACATGTAATACTGAGTGCTGGACGAAGTGTGGTAAAAGTCAGGGGCGGGTACTGAATATTGGCGATTGCTGGACTGAGTATGGTCAACTTAGGGGAATGGGCAGTGGCCCCTGGACTTTTGTGATTCCCAGACTAGATTTCCCCCCTTTTAGTCCATCAAATCGAGGATTGAGTGTACTTTTATTTATAATCGGATGCTTCAATCCCATAAGGGGTGACCACAAACAAATCACCTCCACGTTGCCTTGTCCTCTGTCATTTGGTTGCCATCCCTCCAACTCACACACCCTTCCTTCATATATTTCTCCACTCCACCCATCCATTTCATTCTTGGTTTCCCCCTCCCCCACTAGTTCACTCACTTACATTTCTCAAGTCAGTCTTTCATTCTCCATCTTCTTCACATGGCCAAACCATCTCAAAATGTATTTCTCTTAATGCTTTTATTACATCCACATCAAAACTACAACACTCTATTACTTCTTCACTTGTCTATCCGTCTCTCCATGTAAATCCACATACTCCTCTCTGATAACTAATTTCCACTGCTCTCTCTCTTGTTAAGAGTCCTTCAAACAGGGTCCAAGCTCTGCTTTGTACGTTATATATAATGGGGATCACAATATTTTCATGCAACGACTTTTTTATTCCAAGCTCACTTCCCTATTTGTTATCACTGCTTCAATGAATCAGCAGCATTTCTTCCCCTGCTGTACCCTTTCAAACACTTTGTCCTCTATATTTCCATTCTTACTCATCACACTACCTAAGTACTGTACTGTACCTGAATGCACTCATATTCTCCATTTCTCACACCAATGGAAGGGGATTGTCAGTGCAGTAAAGCTTCAATAACTAAACTAAATTTCAGCCTTATCTAGATCACTAAGCCAACCAAGCAATAGCCTCATATAGAATAATTAAAATAGTTTAGTATATGCTATGGATGCAGCTCACCCACCAAATGACCTACTGACCACAAGAAGGGTTGGCTTGATTAGCAAAGCACTGTTTTGAGCCCACAGAAGAGTAAAACACAGGAAAGTACTGTAGGAGAGGTATACCCTGGTTTAACGATGCAATTGGTTAATAAAAACCTATCGTTGGGCGGGGTATCGTATATCGGGATAGTTTTAACATGTAAAGTAATAGGATACATTTTTCAGCCTTGGGTTTCCCCCTATAACATGTAAAGTAATGGGATGTGTTTTTCAGCCTTGGGTTTCCCCCCCAACCAACTCCAAAACCCACCCAAATGAGCCAAAAACAAATTTAAAGCCAATCTAAATGGCCTAACAGCTGTAAAAGAAGCTAACCTAAGCCTAACACCCGTAAATAACTTACTAAAACCAACAAATAAAATATGAAAAACATCAAATATAAGTCTGGAAAAATATTCAAACAGTAAACTGCACCCCAAAATGACAATGTTCACCCCACCTATGGCTAAAACACATTAATCTAAGTCTAAAAACTGTTTATAAATCAACCTAAACATACAATTTTATTCAAAAACATCATCAAAATAGGCAAAAAAAAATCAAAACCCATCATTAAACCGGGGTTTGGCCATCATTAGGAGGGGTATAGAGGTATTTCTACCCCCATCGTTAAGCCGGGGTATCGCATCTAGGGGTATCTTTTTTTTTTTTTTTTTTTTTTTTTGTCCGACTCTGGGCATAGGCTTCACAGCCTGCTATCAAGGCCCAGCAGTCTTCCTACATACTATACACCTCTACATGTATGTCGGGGTATTCCTGTATATGAACAATTAAGAATATTGTGACATAAAGCATTTGACGATCTAGGAGAAATATAGGGCAGACCTCCATTTATGTGCCCTCTGATTGCACAAAACAGAATTAACATGCCCTTTGACTGCACAAAAAAGAATTTACACTGCCATATAAATCTCTACCCCAATCCCATTTACAAGGTTCTGATTCTATTTACACAAAAAAATTGTTGACCGACATTCCACTCCTCCACACAGACATTCAACAAACTCACAAGACAACCCTCTAAAAATCTGGAGGAAGTGATTTGTAAGGTTTTGAGGTCTAGCCTCAGCCCTCAAGGGATTAGAAACATTGCTCAGTCCCCCTGATTCAGCACCTCACATTTCAGTTACCCTCCCTCCCAAACCAACCACCACTTTATCATCTATCAAGGTGAGTTAAAGCTGCACTTTCGGGCCACTTATTACCATTAAACAGGTATTCTTGTTTATGCACTATTTCTTAAACCTAGTGATGATCTGTGTTTTTTGCATGTGTTTGTGGGGATAAATAGGGACTTTGGGAAACCTCAGAGATGCTGCTCCTGCATATTAGCCAAATAACAATGGATCGTTTGGCACAATTTATGTGTTCCATTTACACAGTAGTTTCCACACCCACATTTGCCACACAGATGCAGGGTCTACTGTATAACAGCCTGGCTTTTAAAATTACGATGACTATCAAAATTGGACAACTTTTGGCTTCAGTGACCTAATGTTACACACAATTACAATTGTTCATTATATAGAGGGGTCAATGTATCTGTGCAAATATTGTACAATACAGTACCCATACAGTACTGTTTTATCTTACATATATAGTGTATGGTCTACGGTATTACAATATATCATGTTGCAAATATTGTATGCAACAAGCATCTACATGAATCAATTATATGATTAATCACAAGAGTATTGTTTTATTTTGAAATGCTGAAGGCCTTAGGATATGAAGGAGTGGGGTCAGTTACTAATTTGATATGTACAGTTATATATGAGTGTGTTATCCCAGATGACTGGCTGAAGGGCGTGATTGTAAATGTGGACAAGGGGATGGGTGATGTCCTCAAAAGAGGAAATTATAGGGGCATACAACTTTTGGACCAGATAATGAAGGTGATGGAGATAATTCTGGAAGGTATCTTTAGGGAAACAGTGAACACTGATGAGATGCAGTTTGGCTTTATACCAGGCAGGGGATTACTGCTCCCATACTGATAGTCCACCAGCTTCAAGAAAAATATATAGTATAGGAAAGAAATGGGATCTGTACTTTGTTTCTGTTGATTTGCAGAAGGCCTTCTGTACTTTGTTTCTGTTGATTTGCAGAAGGCCTTCTGTACTTTGTTTCTGTTGATTTGCAGAAGGCCTTTGTTAAAGTCCCTAGGGAAGTGGTGAAGTGGGCAATAAGCAAGCTCAAGAATAAGGAATGGCTTGTCAGAGTGCCTATGGCTATGGATGTGGGTGCTTGCACCCAGGTGACAGTGAATGGAGATTTGAGCGATGAGTTCTCCGTGAATGTTAGCATAAATCAGGAGTCAGTCTTGAGCCCTTTATTGTTTGTCATGGTGCTTGAATCTCTCTCACATTACTTTAGAAAACAGACTCCCATGGGAGATGCTGTATGCTGATGACTTGGTGCTTACTGCAGAGAATGAAAGGGAAGCAGAGGAAAGATTTAAGAAGAGGAAAGATGAAATGGGTTACATGGGTTTAAGGGTAAATGTGGATAAAACAAAAGTGATGATATCTAAGGCAGGTGGTGGTACTGTCAAAGCAGAGGGAGAGTAACCATGTGCAGTCTGCCAAAAAGGTGTGGAAAGTAACTCTATCTTGTGCAGTATTTGTGATAAGCGGCCACATAAGAGGTGTGGCGGTATCAGAGGTAGCCTGCACGATAATGCTGATTTCGTGCATCAGGGAGAGCATATAGAGATTGTGAGACATGAAAGGACTGGTATTGTTGGTGAGTCTCTTGAATGTGTGAGAGTTTTGTTATTTGGCTAGTGGTAGGTGGTGGCTACCATCATCCACTCACTTGATGTAGTGCTGCCTACTTCTTCCTTAGCCTTTATCATTCTTTTTCTGTGCCTGCCCTCCTCTCTTCCTATTTCTCCCATCCATCTTGTCACTTCTTATTGCTTTTCTTTCCTTTACAGGTGGCTTTACATTGAGTGACAAGCCAAATGGTTTACTGTAAGCCAAGAAACCATTTACAGCGCTGGGTGGTAACCATATAACCAAACCATATGCGCTCCCTACGTGTCAACAAGTGGGTTGGTGGAGGGTTAGTGCCCCTCCCCGTAAAATAAATAACACAGAGTCAAATGGCCACCACTTACGGGATTATGGCGTCTGGCAATAAATAGATAGATAGATAGTTATGTGCTGCAGGGAGGGCTGGAGAAAACTGTGACTAGGATAAGGAGTGGTTGGAGGAAGTTCAGGAAGCTGTTGCCTCTCCTGACATTGAGATGGTTCTCAATCTGTTCGTTTCATTTCGTTTTTGAAGGCTCCAACATGCTTGCATGCGTCGGCCTTGGTCACCTAATGGCGGCTCTCCATGCTGCTCGATCTTTGGCAGCCTCCCTGTTCAGTCCCTTAACCCTTAAGTCACACTTAATGACCTCGTCCCATGTCTTTCTCGGTCTACCCCTCCCTACCCCTCCCCCAATACTAACACTTCTCACCCTCTGTACCCAATTATCATCCCCCATCCTCTCCACATGTCCAAACCACCTTAGCCTACCTCTCCTCATCACTACACCAATACACTCCAGTCCCATCCTACCTCTCAACTCTTCCATCATAAACCCAGTCCCCCCAGGCCTTGCACGCAGGGACGCACTGCACATCCACCTAATCATTGTCATTTCCGTACGTTTAAACCTGCGAATATCCTCTTCCTTTACTGCCCAGGTCTCTACCATACAGCATCACACTCCTAACACATGCTGCATACAAAGACCCCTTAGCACGTAAGGAGAGTCCCCTCAATGTCAGGAGAGGCAACAGCTCCCTAAACTTCTTCGAACCACTTCTCACCCTAGCAACCGAGCTAACTCCAGCCCCACCTCCAGCACATAACATGTCTCCCAAATAACAAAACTCCTCCACACACACAAGAGACTCACCAGCAAGTTCAACCCTCTCACGCCTAACAATCTCCACCTGCTCTCCCCGACACGCCGCACACATGAAATCAGCATTATCTCGCAGTCTACCTCTAATACCACTACATCTTTTGTGCACCCATTTATCACAAACACTACACAAGATGGAATTACTTCCCACACCCTCGTGGCAAACTGCACATGGCCACTCTCCCTCTCCTCTGATTGTACCACCACCAACCCTAGATATCATCACTTTTGTTTTATCTGTGCTAAGGGATATTTGTATGTGGTATGTCTTAGGAGTGTAATGCTGTATGGTAGTGAGACATGGGCAGTAAAGGAAGAGGATATTCGTAGGTTCAAATGTACAGAAATAACAATGATCAGATGGCTGTGTAGTGTGTCCTTGAATGAAAGGCCTGGGGGGAGGGGGGGGGAAGGAAGGGACTGAAGTGAATTGGTGCTGTGATGTGGAGGGGCAGACTGAAACAGTTCGGCCTGTAGTGAGAACGGAGGATGACAACTAGGTGCGAAAAGTGAGGAGTGTGAACATCCAAGGTAGTGTTGAGAGAGACTGACCGAAAAAGACCTGGGACGAGGCCACAGAGTGTGACTTCTGGGATAAGGGACTGAATAGGGGGGCTACCTGAAATCAGGCAGCATGGAGAGTCGCCGTTAGGTTACCAAGGTCAATGCTTGCAAGCACGTTGGAACCTTTATAAACGATAGGATACAGTACCATGGATTGGCTTCAGATAAGATACAACACACAGAAGTCTCATGAGCAACAACAGTAAATTTAGGATGTCTACATTATGAAATAAGTGTGTGAGTACCAGCCTTCTGCTGACTGGACTTTTCTCATGAATAAATATTATTTAGAGCAGCTATGGCAATGTCACCTAACAAAGGTGACAAAATAATTATAGTATTTTAATTACTTCAGTGAGTTACAAAGACCCTTATGGATTTTTATGTATCTACTGCTTCATCCTTTACTGCTCCATTTGGAACACTGGGACCCAAGGCTAGGTTACTGAGTCCTAAGGGGAATTATATAAGTGCTAAACACCAACCACTCCACATGATTTAAACATCTATGAACCACACACGATTGGAGTATCCCACTAGACCATCAAGTGCCAATTTGTTGACTACAGTCACAGGAAACCACAGTGATTTGTCACTCAGTGTGGTCATCTAAGAGCAGCAATACATCAGGTGGGTGCTGCTACATTATACTTCTGGTCTGGTTTCACTCTGGATGGTAATAGTAAAAATCAATCCCACACTACCCCTCTCAGACCCAGGTGGTCCCAAGGCTAAGCAACCGTAGTCTAGATCATTTCTGCCATACAAGACCATCCTATGTTCCTGGCAGCATTCACATGATTTATATATATAAAAAAAAAGAAATCTCTTGGATTCAAACCATAGTAAATTATAACACACAGCCACCTCAAACCTGAGCCTTTTACCAAACCTCAGAATGTACAGTACTTTAAAACTAAATTACTGTAATTCAACAACAGTACAGTACAGTCATGCCCCGCGTAACATCCTACTGCACAACGTAGGTTCGCTTTAATGCCTGGGGACCCATTCAAACACACACACACACACACACACACACACACACGAAGAACAGAACGTAGCGAGTGTATGAGGGCGCAAAGCAGCATTCCTGCGTGATGGCCACGCAGCATCCCAAAACAAAGTGATTACACTGCTGGCCGAATGATATGCATGTATAACCTATAGATACACTGTACTACTATTTATATGTCTTAACATTTTTCCTTTTTCCCCTACTTACATAAAAGCAGTAAAAAATATACCAAAAAGCAGTAAAGAGTTTACTAACAAGTAGTTAAAAGTTTACCGTATAAGTGTCATCAACACTAGCTGCAGGCAGCTGCCTCTAGTCGCATGTTTACTGCCACTTTCAAGTGTTCTTGCGTATCCTTGCATCAGGTTTACATAACATTACTTATTGTATTACTATCTTAATATGAGCTTTTTATACTGTACTGTACTTTAAATGTAATATACACCCCACCTTCGGCTAACATGCCTAATTGGTGCCGCCATGGCTGTGCTATAGCTGAAAACGCGACAGCCGAATTGAAGAACTTATGGTAATAATTCTAATTGGTGCCATGACCTCAATATTTACCCCTAAGATACCCTTCTTGTACCACATAATAACATATAATGGTCTAAAAATGAGCATGCATATTAGAAAAATACTGTACTATCTATCTATCTATTGCCAGACGCCATAATCCCGTAAAGGGGTGGCCATCTGACTTGAATTGTTTGTTTTATGGGGATGGTTAATAAAAAACAGAACTAACTATCCCTTTTGATGGACGTCTAGCATCATGCATATTTTGCCAGTAACAGAAGTCAAGAGTGAGAGCAGTGGAAATGAGTTATTTGAGAGGAGCATGTGGAGTCACATGGAGAGACAGACTAACAAATGAGGAAGTGAAGGAGCATTGTGGTGTGGTTGAGGACGTGATGGGAAGCGTTAGGAGAAACACGTTAAGGTGGTTTGGGCATGTGGAGAGGATGGAGAGTGAAAGATTGACGAGGAGAGTGTATGTGAGTGAGGTGGAGGGGGCGAGAGGGAGGGGGAGGCCGAGGATGAGATGGAGGGATGAAGTGGAGAGGTATATGAGAGAGGGGTGTGTGAGTTGGGAGCGTGGTAGTGAAATGGCAGGGGACAGAGTGACATGGAAGCGATTTGTTTGTGGCCACCCCGTTCGGGATTGAGGCATCTGGCAATAGATAGATAGATAGAACAATTTTCGGTACCCATTAAACAAAAAATGCAGTGTGAAACAATTTATCAAAGCCATTAGTCATCAACAATAAAGGAAAAAAGAAAGCTACAAAGAAGTCGTCCGGAAGGACTGATGGTTTCGGGATAATTCGCTGTCGTCAAATTCCCCGTCACAACAATAACAAGAATTCGCCATCATTAATAAAGACAGCTATGGGTGGTCTATCTATCTATCTATTGCCAGATGCCATAATACCATATGGGGTGGCCATTTGACTTTGAGTTATTAGTTTTACGGGGAGGGTTAATAAAAACAGAACTTACTGTTCCTTTTGATGGCGGTCTAGCATCACACATATTTTGCCAGGAATAAGTTTCGGAACCCATTAAAATAAAAATGCAGTGGCTTTTTCAAAGCCATTAGTCATCAACAATAAAGGAAAAAAAAAAGCTATAAAGAAGTCGTCACGAAGGACTGATGGTGTCGGGACAATTCGCCGTCAAGTCAAATTCCTCGTCGCAACAATAACAAGACAATTCACCGTCATTAATGGAGACAACTATGGGTGATCTATCAATCAATTGCCAGATGCCATAATCCAGTAAGGGGTGACGATTTGACTTTGAGTTATTTGGCCATTGTAATATCACAAAAAAGGTTATTGTTCTCACTGTTACTGTTCGCGGTCTGAGGACGAGCACTTCAATGGCTTGGCGGGTGGAGCGGGAGACTCGATTGTTTGGGCAGTCAGCGCTCGGCTGGCGCTGACATCATGCAACCAATCACCAAGTGAATCTTTTGTTGGCTGGGTGGAGCGCGGAACCTGGCCTTTTTAAAAAATTTTAACACTTCTGGTGCATGATAGTAGGCAATTAGTGCACGATAACGTTATCTGGGTAGTTTTTTTATACAGGTGCGACAGCGATAAAACGTTATAACAGAACCCGTGATTGCCGAGGGTTGGGTGTTCAGCACAGTATATACCATATACTTGTACAAACAGTAAAACCTCACTGTAACGGACTAGTTGGGGCCCAAGCCAAGCCGAAAAATCAAAATTCCGATAAAAGCGACATCCAGACTTCCCCCTGCTAACCTGGACTTTTTCCGACATATCAAACATCAGGTCGGATTGCACCAACAGTTTTTAACCCGCCCTGTCAGAACTCCTTTTTTACCCGATCCACCCTCAAAACCTGACCGATTTTCAACTTTTTTTTTGGCTCAAACATTCGCTTTCGGTAAGAATATCGAAATTCAGCGAGAAAGCGCTCACCTGAAGTGAAAAATATCCTACACAGGTAAGGGATCCCTCACCTGGATACCGGTTTCTATGATGCCGCGCTCTATAAAAGACTCTCCCTATGCCAGAGAAACTTAACCAAAACCACACAACCTCACAGATATTTATTTATCTGGTACGAATTTATATGTAGTACAAGAGCATATTGCTTTTCACACAATAATACAGTAGGCGCGGAAAGTGTTGACGCCATCTTAAAAAAAGAAAACATTCTTGTGGTTAGCAAGGATAAACAAATAAATTAACACTCACCATTGAATTTAGTATTTACTGGCATTCCCCTTCGCCTTTATTATCTTCTTAAGGCGTCTGGGGAGACTGATGGCGTAGTTT
>JAGKTI010027939.1:0-13101 GCA_018397915.1 Birgus latro | reverse complement strand
AGACTTGCAAAGAGCTACACGAAGAATTAAATAAACTTCATGAATGGAGCAATAGATGGCTAATGGAATTCAATGTGGACAAATGGCATGTAAATAAGTTTGGTAAAAGTTGAAAAAGACCAGATTGGGATTATAAGCTAGGAAATTCAACCCTACATATATCAGAAAAAGAGAAGGACCTAGGAGACAGCCTATCCCTGGCTGATCACTTAATGAGAAGTACGAAACATCCTAACACTTCTTGCTAATATGAGAATAGCATTCACATACATAAATGAAGACATGCTGAGAAAGACAATATTCATAATTCATCAGACCAACCCTGGAATCCTTATCTCAAAAAACACCCAGATAAACCATGAAAGTACAATGAGCTGCTACAAGATGCGTACCAAGCTTCAAGGACCTAAACTATGATCGAAGACTATAAAAACTGAACCTACCAACATTACAAGAAAGGAGAAAAAGAGTAAACATGATTACGCTATATAAATGCATCTCAGGGAAAGAGAAAAAATGCATAAATGAATATATAACCTATGGGGAGGTAACAGCAAGAGGACACTGCAAAAAAAAAATGCATAAATAGAGAGGTGACAAAGATGCAGGGAAATTCAGTTTCCCAAACAGGGCAACTGATTAGTGGAATGCACTACCGAATGAAATACTGCTCAACGTGTGCCAAAACTATTAATAAAGTTAAGGATATGTATGATAAAAACAGTTTAATACATTGGAGATTAAAGCTTGACTCATTCCTGTAAAGATACAATTAGGCAGGTAAGGACACACACACAAACACACAAGGAGAGATGCAAATGAGGAAGAGAGACCTAAAATAAAGGAACATGTTAAGGAAGTGAAGGAAAAAAAAAAAACACCAGAGCACGAAGGAAGACTGAGCTCTATTGGAGTCTCATGGATAAAAAATTGGGGAAGTTGTACCAAAGGAGAGAGGGAGAGAGAAGGGCAGAATAAAAAACAGTGCAAAAAGATTGAAAGTGGCATATGCTAATGTAGATGGTCTAATCTCATCAAGGCTAGAAATAGACTTCTTGAGGGTAAATGAGCCAGACATTATGTGCCTCGTAGAGACCAAGCTAAGAGAGAATATTGAAACTCAAATGGGAAATGGGAAATACAAACTATTGAGAAGATAGAAAAGAAAAAATGGAAGGAGAAGTGATGATAGCAGTGAAAAATATCCTAAATGTGGATAGTGTGGAACTGGGAGAAGGTAAGGCTGAAGTGATAAACGTGGTAATAGAAAACAAAGTGAAAGGCAAGAGAGACATCGCAGTAGTATATGTTCCCCCCCAAGACAAGGGCATGGAATGAGGTGGAATATCAGGAGATGATGTTGGACATGGTTAAATATGTACAGAAAGTGACTGAGAAAAGTAGCAACATAATACTGATAAGGGACTTCAATTGAATGAGGCATATTGGGAAGAATGGGACTCAGGAAGTAGTGAAGATTTGTGAGGCAATATACTATTAAATGTAGCAAAGGATAATGTAATGGCCCAGTGGGTCAATGGAGAGATGAGATTTAGGGGGGATGACACACCAGCAAGACTACATTTAATTCTAGCCAAAGAACCTGATGCAATTCAATCTCTGAAATATCTGTGTCCAATAGGAAAAAGTGATCATGTAGTGATAGAGTTCCAAATGATAGGAGGAATTGGGGAGACAAGATAATGAACTAAACAGACATGGAAGATACAACTTTGGGAAAGCAAACTTTACAGGACTGAGAAAAGTTTTTGAAGAAGCAGATTGGGGAGCATTCTGGGGAACAAGAGATAAAGAAAAAGTGGGATATCTTTCTAGACTTCTATAATATGGGTGTGGAAAAGTATGTGCCAAAAGTTAGTGGGAGAGAGAGAACTGGAGAAATGACTGGTTCAGCAAAAGATGTATGATAGCAAAAAATAACAGGGATATGGCATGGAACAAATGGAGAAAGAGAAGTAATGATAGAACAAAGGAAGGATATAAAAAGAACTATAAATGAATATACAAGAATACATAGAGAGGAAAAAAGAAACTTCAAAAAAGGTATAGTTGACAAATGTAAGGAAGAACCTAAATTGTTTTACAGGTTTGTTAATGGCAAATTGAAACAAAAGGAAGGAATCAATAAACTGAAAGTAGAAGGAAATGTCTATAAAGATGCAGTTATGCAAGCTGAAATAATGAACAAATGCTTCCAATCAGTCTTCACTAGAGAAAGTGATTTTGTGGAGGAGGAAGGAGTGCTAGAAATGTAGTGTTAAAAGATGTAAAGGTTGCAGTGCAAGAAGTATAAAAATTACTGGAAACTCAAGCTATGAGGAAGGCCCCAGCACCAGACGGGATCTCTAATTGGATACCAAAGGAATGTAGAGAACAAATGGCGGATAAGATTCATGGTTTAATTGTGTGTTCTCTGAAAGAAAGGAAAGTGCCTCGGGAATGGAAGAGGGCCAATGTGGTCCCAATTTATTAGGGAGGGGACAAGGAAGTACCCCTGAATTACAGACAAGAGTCCCTGACCAGCATGGTTGCAAAACTTTGAGAGAGAATCCTGAAAGACAGATGGATAAAACATGTAGAGGAGATGGACATTTTGGCAGAAAGTCAGTTTGGATTGAGAAATGAAAGGTCGTGTGTTTCCAACTTGTTCAGCTTCTACTCAAGGGCGATAGATGTGCTACAGGAAAGAGATAGTTGGGTGGATTGTATGTACCCTGTATTTAGATTTGGAGAAAGCCTTTGATAAGGTACCCCACAAGTGACTATAATGTGGAAAAAGGAACACACAGGAGGACTGAAAGGGAACCTCTCAGAGTGGATGAGAGACTTCTTGAGAGAGAGACAAATGAGGACAATAATAAAAGACAAGATGTCTGAATGGAGGGAAGTAACAAGTGGAGTCCCACAGGGCTGTGTTAGCACCAATAATGTTCCTGATTTACGTATACGACATGGTAGATGGAATGAACAGTTATACAAATCTGTTTGCTGATGATGCAAAGATCATGAGGAGAGTAGAAGATGACATAAACTGTAAAATGCTGCAGGAGGACCTGGACAGGATTCATGACTGGAGCCAGATGTGGGAAATTAAATTCAATGCAAAAAAAAAAGTAAAATATTGGAAATGGGTAAAAGTACCAAGAGACCATCACTGAATTATTTGATGAGTAATGAACCAACCACAAAAGCGAGAGAAGAGAAAGATTTGCGAGAAGAGAAAGCCTTGCTGGTCCCGGATAATTTGTCACCCGAAAATCACATTAATAAGATAACTAAAGAGACGTCTAATCTCTTGACTAACATAAGAGTAGCATTTCATTACAAGGATGAGGGGATGATGAAAAAATTGATAGTGGCCATGATCCACCTCAGGTTCGAATATGCGGCAGTAGTGTGGTCCTCACTTAAAAAGAAAGATTTAAAGAAGATCAAGAGAATACAATGAACAGCAACCAAGATGGTCCCTAGCCTGGCAGATCTGTCATACAGGGAAAGGCTGGAAAAACTAGACCTGCCTTCCTTAAAAGAAAAGAGAGAGGGGGGTGACATGATTGCAGTGTTCAGGGCCAGAATGGGAGTAGAAAAGAAAGACCGTGAAGATCTGTTTGTATGGGATGAGAGAGTAACAAGAGGACATGGAATGAAACTAAAAAAGCCAAGTTGCTTGAAGGATATCATGAAATATAGTTATCCATATACAGTAGATGCATAGATCGGTGGAATAGCCTGGACAAAGAGATCGTCCAGTTTAAAAACTTTCAAAACAAAATTTGACTTTTTGAGAAACAGAGACAGGACCCCACAAGCGTAGCTCATTTCCTGCATATCACAACCTGCTAAATATAAACACATACACACAGGTTGCTGACAGAGACGGAGGTCTCTGTGGATCGCGGCGAAAAGGAGACTAGCCTATTGTGACTATGTGAATGAATAAATGAGTGATGGTCAAGTCTGATATTAGTGAAAAAAAAACACTTGGATTTAGGTCAAACAAGAGTACAAGAAACAGTGGATGTAGAAAGTTTTCGTAGGTTGCATCATGGCGGAAAGGGATAGTTCATTGTTTACATCTGGTGGTGGTGAATTTGTGGGCTTCTCCGATGAGGATAAGGGTAAAGGAAGCACTAAACTGAACCAAACAAGAGTAACGGGAGTGAAGAAAATGGTGGAGAGGAATGTCCAGAGTTAAAAAAAGGTATGGACAATATTTAGAGTTGCAGGAATGGACCTTAGAACAAGAGAAAGAGATTAAGATAATGCAGAACAAGTTGGAAAATGTCTGAACACACAATGCTGAACATGAAAGACAAGTTACAGAATTAAAAGTGAGTGACGAATCTGCCTCACATACAATAAACAGCCCAAGAGAGAAAACAAGAGGTTGGAAGAAGAAACGGACAGGATGAAAAGTAAACTAGATGAGCATGAATCAAAATCAAGGATGTAAGATGAACACATTAAGGAAATCCAGGAGCAACACATGGGGTGGAAGAAAATTCAGGAGGAAGGAAATATAAATTTGAAAGAGATTCAACAAAGCAAGGAAAAGGTGGCAAAGGAAGTGGTTAGGGTACTAAGAAGTAGAGAATCTTTAGTGACAGATGTAGCAGACAAGAAAAAATGCGTGATAATTTCAGGAGTAAACAAAAAAACGTACAACAGTAAGATCAGAAAGGTAAAGAGAAGAACTGAGTAAGGCTAAAGAGATAGTATCAGTAGTTATGGGGGGTAACAACAAAGCTCATGAAGAGATCGAATTAGTGTTTAGGCCAGGAAAGTAAGAGGAAGGAGGAACAAGGCCACTTAAAGTAAAGTTTAAGTCTCAGTTAATGGTAATCATCAACAGAACAAGGAAATTATCAGACAGAGTTCAAGAATGTTTGGATAAGGAGATATGCAAATGAGGGAGAAAGCTAAAATAAAGGAGCTAGTAACTGAAGCAAAGGCAAAAAACGAACAGAGAACGGAGGAAGACAGTGTTCTATTGGAGAGTTATGGATCAGAAATTCTTGAAGTGGTACCAATGGAGAGAAGGAGAGAAGAGGGAATAAGGAACAACAACAAAAAGTTGGAAAGTGGCATATACAGTACTAATGTTGATGGTTTACTATCGGCAAGGTTAGAAATCAACGATTTCTTGAGGGCACAGGAAGCAGATATTCTGTGCTTTGTAGTGACCAAGTTAAGAGAGGATATTGATATCCATATGGGAGATGGCAGATACAAACTTTGGAGAAGAGACAGAAAAGAAAAAACGGGAGGAGGAGAGATGATAGCAATAAAGAACAACATCAATGTGGACAATGTGGGAAAGGGTGGGGATGAAGTGATAAATAAGAAATTATAAACTGGAGAGAATGGCAAGAGAGACATTTCAGTAGTATATGTTCCCCCTAAGACAAGGGCATGGAATGACGGTGAATACCAGATGTTGTCAGACATGGTTAGACATCTACAGAAAGTGATTGAGAAAAGCAACAACATAATTCTAATGGGTGATTTTAATTGTAAAGAGGTGAACTGGAAGGAATGGGACTCAGAAGGCAGTGAAGATTCATGGGGCACTATATTGTTTAAAAAAAAAAAAAAAAAAGTTTTACACCTGGTATCCCCGAAGAGCTAAGGCGTTGCCCCTGGGTAGAGGACTTTTGGATTGGAGCGTGTAGCATTTTATGACCGGATGCCCTTCCTGATGTCTGCCAATGACCCTTAGGTGGATTCGATCCTCCGACCCTTCAGTCAGAGCGGAGTGCTCTAACCTACTGAGCCACGGCTGTTAAATATAACAATGAATAATGTAATGACCCAGTGGGTCAAAGAAGAAACAAGATTCAGAGGTGATGACATGCCAGCAAGACTAGATTTACTTCTTACCAAAGAGCCTGATATAAATGAATCCTTGAAATATATGTCCTATAGGAAAAAGTGATTAAGTGGTCATTGGGTTCCAGATGATGAAACGGAAAGTGGTGCCAAGAGATGAGCTTTATAGGCAGAGAAAATACAACTTTGGGAAAGCAAATTTTACTGGACTCAGGAAATTTTTCGAAAATGCAGATTGGAGAAAATCCAGAGAAACAAGAGAGATGCAGAGGAAATGGGATATCTTTCCAGACCTCTATAATTTGGAAGTGGAAAAATATGTTCCAAGAGTAAATGGGAAAGAAAACAGGAAGAAAGATTGATTTAACAGAAGGTGTATGATACCAAAAAAAAGGGAGGGACATGGCATGGAACAACTAGAGAGAGAGAGGTAATAATAGAACAAAGGAAGAATATAAAAGAACTAGAAATGAATTTACGAGAATACATAGAGGAGAAGAAGAAAAGAACTTTGAAAGGGGTATAATTGACAAATGTAAGGAAGCACCCAAATTGTTTATAGATTTGTTAATGGCAAATTGAAACAAGAGGAAGGAATCACCAAACTGAAAGTAGAAGGAGAGGTCTATGAAGATGCAGTAATGCAAGCTGAAATAGTGAACAAATGTTTCCAATAGGTTTTCACTAAAGAAAGGGATTTTGTGGAGAAGGAGGGAGTGACTAGAAATGTAGTGATAAAAGGTATAAAAGTGGAAGTGCAGGAAGTGTATAAATTACTGGAAACTCAAGATATAAGGAAAGCCCAAGAACCGGATGGAATCTCTGACTGGGTACTGAAGGAATGCAGAGAACAACTAGCGGATAAGATTCACGGTTTAATTGTGTGTTCTTTGGAAGAAGGGAAAGTGCCTCGGGAATGGAAGAGGGCCAATGTGGTACCAATTTATAAGGGAGGAAACAAGGAAGTATCTCTGAATTATAGACCAGTGTCCCTGACCAGCATAGTCACAAAATTATGCGAGAGAATCCTGAAAGACTGATGGATAAAATATTTGGAGGAGGTGAACATTTTGGCTGAAAGTCAGTTTGGATTCAGAAGTTGAAGGTCGTGTGTTTCCAACTTGTAGAGTTTTTACTCAAGTGCAATTGATGTGCTACAGGAGAGAGACAGTTGGGTGGACTGTATGTATTTAGATTTGGAGAAAGCCTTTGACAAGGTACCTCACAAGCAACTGATGCAGAAATAGGAGCACATAGGAGGACTGAAGGGAAACCTGGAGTGGATGAAAGACTTCTTGAGAGACAGACAAATGAGGAGAGTAATAAAAGACAAGTTGTCTGGATGGAAGGGAGTAACCCCACAGGGCTCGGTGTTAGCGCCAGTAATGTTCCTGATTTACATAAATGATATGGTATATGGAATGAACAGTTATGCAAGTCTGTTTGTTGATGATGCAAAGATCGTGTGGAGAGTAGAAGTTGAGGAAGACTGTAAAATGCTGCAGGAGGACCTGGACAGGATTCATGATTGGACCTGGATGTGGGAAATGAAATTCAGTGCAAAAAAAGGTAAAATATTGGAAATGGGCAAAAGTACCAAAAGGCCATCACTGAACTGTTTGATGGGTAATGAACCAATCACAAAAGCTAGAGAAAAGAAAGACTTGAAAGTGCTAGTCCAGTATAGACTGTCACCTGAAACACACATTAACAAGATAGTTAGATGTACAATCTCTTGACTAACATAAGAGTAGCATTTCATTACAAGGATGAGTGGTTCCCACACAAAAAGAAAGCTATAAACAAGATCGAAAGAATACAAAGAACAGCAACCACGATGGTCCCTAGCCCAGCAGATCTGTTGTACAGAGAGAAGCTGAAAAGTTGGATCTGCCTTCTTTAGAAGAATGGAGAGAGGGAGGGGCGACATGACTGCAGTGTTCAGAGCCATGATGGGAGTAGATAAAATTGACAGAAAAGATCTGTTTGTACGGAATGGGAGAGTAACAAGAGGGCACGGAAAGAAACTGAAAAAGCAAAGGTGCTTGAAGGATATCATGAAATATAGTTTTGCATATAGATGCATAGACCTGTGGAATAGCCTGGACAAAGAGATCGTCCAGTTTGAAGACTTAAATGAGTTCAAAGCAAAATTTGACTTACTGAGAAACAGAGATGGGACCCTACGAGCATAGCTCTATTTCCTGTATATCACAGCTAGGTTTATACAACTATATACACAAACAAACACACAAACACACACACACACACACGAGCAGCCAGAGTGATCGGATGTCTCAACCGAACTCTTCAAACCTTAAGTAGTTTTCAGGAATTATGTTTGTCCTGTCTCCTTCAGTACTCTCTAAAGATTAAAGTACTATAAGTTAATATAGTCTGCCAGTGAGTATTCATGAATTTTGGTAACAGCTGTTAAGTTTAGTACTGTAACCAACATCAAACATGGCCGACAATGTAAACATTGAGAGACCGGAATTTTCAGGATATGACAGCGAAACAGATGGATTTAGTCAAAACGTTGATTATAAGAATTAGTGAACTAGAAAAGAAAGTGAAGGATCTAGTATCAAGAAACAAGCTTGAAAATACTGAAAATACTATACAGAGTTTGATACAGGCCAATGGGATGGCAAACCACGAGACAGAGAATCTGAAACAAGAAAATATTGAATTAAGGAGAAAACTAGAAGAGAGCAGTAACAAAACGGAGAAGGTGAGTAGTGTGTTAGAAGAACAAAAGGCAAAGTGGGCACATGTGGAAGAAGATCAGAAAGATGTGGTCGCTTAAGGGAAATCATTCAGGAAGAAAGGGAAATGAACAAAAAAAAATGGAAAGAAATGTAGTGAAAATATTGAAGAAAAAAGAGAAAACAGTGAGAGAAACCGGAGAAAGGAATAGATGTGTGGTAATATTTGGAAACAGGGAGGAAGAAGAAAAGGTTAGATCTGTGAGACTTGAGAGAGACTCGAATCAAGTGAGAAAAATACTGGGCAAGATCGGTCCCAATGGAAACAAGTGGGAAAAAGAAATTGAGGAAGTAAGGAGGATAGGGCCATATAAGAAAGGGGAATCAAACCCAATGAGAGTTAAGTTGTCATCAGAAAGTGTAGTAAATGATATACTTAAAGTGACCTGGAAACTAAGTAAAGAGGCAGGGATGGACAATATTATAGTAAGAAAAGATCTGAATGAGGAAGAAAGAGAAGTTTTAAAATCTTTGAAGGAACAAGTAAAGGAAAAAAAATGACAGGAGGACAGAGGAAGAGTGTAAAACTTTTTTTTTTGGAGAGTGATGGATATGAAAGTAAGGAAGTGGTATAAAAGGAATCAGAAGTGAAGGAAACAAGGGGGATGGATATGAATACAAAAAAGAGAAGAATGAGTAAAGATAAAACCAGTGCACTAAATCTAAGTATCATGTATAGTAATATAGATGGGTTAATATCTAAGAAAGGGGAAATTGGAAACAGTATACAGTGGAGCCCCTCAGATAGCGTTTTTTTGAGTAGCGAATCCATGGATAGCGACAGGAATGAAACTATCTCATAGCGATTAATGCTGCACGGTTTGTGTAAATCCGCTAGGCATTTAACACGTAGTGAACTGGTAACACTGGTAGTGAGTGTGAGTCTATCATCATTCAGTTTATTGACCCATGTGGAGTGAAAGTACGTATCTTAAGCTTTTCTTATAACTAATATCCAACTATCTCTCTCCTACCATATTTTACAGTTTTAAATTTTTCCTTTACCTTTACTATTCTCTTGGGGGAATGCCGGTATCTAGGCGATACTGATGGGTGGAAGGTGAACCTCCCCTCCGTTACCCCAAGAAGAAGAAGATTGTTTATCCACGCACCACGCATTCATTCAACTTGTCACAGTCTCGCCATTGTTAAAGTTTTTTGTGACCTTCCATTTATTGTCTGGCTACTGAGTGTTCTAATATCGTGGCTTCAACTTCGGGGGCTGGCCCAAATGGTGATGGGAAAGAACACGAAGTGCTGGTAATGTAAAAGTGACCGAAAAGGCCAGACAATACATGCGTAGCAAGCCAAAGAAACAATACTGCATGGAGGAAAAGAAAAAGATAATTATTTGAATATGTAGTATACGTTTATCTTATTACAATACTGAAGAAATATGACGTGATACTGATGGGTAATGGAGGAAATTAGGGGTATATCTGAAGGAGTCCAGGACGATATTAATTTTTTTAGATAAGAAGTTTGCCTCTCGGGTAGCGATTTCATGGATAGCGGCCATTTTGGTGGACTAATAAGGTCGCTATCCAAGGGGCCCCACTGTATAAATAAAAATAAACCTGAAATTGTTTGCTTGGTGGAGACTAAATTGCCCCGAGATGTCAATACAAAATTATTTGGATGGAACAATTATAATATTTGGAGGAAGGATAGAGAAAGTTTGGGGAAGGTATAATGATTTTAATCTGTAATGACCCATGAGCAAAAAATATAGAAATTGAAAATATCATGGCTGAAATTTTGGGAATTGAAACAGAGGACAGTTATTGAGAAAAAATAGATGTAATAGTATTTTATATGCCCCCCAAAACTAGGGCATGGACAAAAGAAGATTACGAACAGTTAATAAGAGATACCATTATTAAACTAAAGATGTTAATTGAATGAAGAAATAGAATAATAATAATACAGTAATGGAAGACTTTAACTGTAGAGAAGTTGATTGGGAAAGTATGGATGCTGGGAACAATGAGGAATCATGAGGAAATAAATTAATGGAAGTGGTGATGGAAAACATGTTAACCCAGTTAATTAAAGAAAACACAAGACTTAGGGGTGATGACGAACCATCAAAGCTCAACCTAGTATTCACAAAGGACCCAAATGTTGTGAGGAACATAAACTACCAATGCCCCTTGGTAAAAGTGATCATCTAGTCATTGAGATGGAAGTGGCGGGAGTAAGGGAAGAAGTAAGAGATAAAAAACACAGAGAAAATAGATACAATTATGGGAAGGCAGACTTTGCTTCCCTGAGGAACTTTTTCCAAAGTGTAGACTGGAATAAAATGAATACGATCACAAATGCTGATGAGAAATATGGGTTTTTGACAGAAGTATATAAAACAGGAGTTAGTAAATACATCCCAAAAATTTTCACAGCTATGGAAAGGAAGAAAGAATGGTTTAACAACAGACATAGAATGGCATGTGAGGCAAGAAAAAGAGCATGGAATAAAGTGAAAAGAAGGTATAGTGAATGGGCTTGGGAGGGGTACAAGCAGGTAAGAAACAAATATGTAAGAGTGCGGAGAGAAGAAGAAAGGAAATACGAAAAAGAACTAAATGTGAAAGAGCTGAAACTATTTTATAGGTAAGGACAGTATAATATGATTGAGAGATGGAGATGAAACTTATGAAAGAGAGGAAGAATTGGGTGAAATAATGAACAACAAGCTGCAGTCAGTCTATATAGAGGACGAGGAATTTAGGAAGCCTGAAATGGATCCCAGGCTGTTGGGAATGGCAGAAATTACAGTTGACTTGAATGAGGTGCTACAGCTGATGAGGGATTTGGATGTGAGAAAAGCAATGGAACCAGATGGTGTGGCTGGATGGATCCTGAAGGAATGTGCAGACCAGTTAGTGTGGCCAGTTTCTGTCATCATCAAGACCTCGCTGGAAAATGGACAGTTACCTAAAGAATGGAAAAGAGCAAGTATTGTGCCAGTCTTCAAGGAAGGAGATAGGGAAGATCCACTCAATTACAAAGCGGCATCAATTGCTAGTATTGTTTGTAAAACCTGTGAGAAAATTATTAGAAAAAGATGGATAAAGCATTTAGAAGAAAATGAAGTGATAACACCAAGACAGTTTGGTTTTAGGGAAGGAAGATCATGTGTTACTAACCCTATTAAGTTTCTACAGTAGGGTAATAGATGTCATACAGGAGAAAGAGGGATGGGCAGATTGTGTCTATCTAGCTCTCAAGAAAGCATTTGACAGGGTGACCTATGGGAGACTGCTGTGGAAGCTGAAGATCTTTCAAGGGGTGCATGGGAAACTATTAAACTGGATGGGAGATTATTTGATATGAAGGCAGATGAAAACAGTTATAAGAGACAAAGTTTCACAATGGAGAAGTGTGACTAGTGGAGTACCCCAGGGCTCTGTCTTAGCCCCAATAATGTTTCTGATATATGTAAATGATTTGTCAGAGGGTTTGAATAGTTACATAAGTATGTTCGCAGATGATGCTAAAATCATGAACCCTATTAAATGTATTGATAGCTGTAAAAAACTGCATGAGGACTTGGACAAACTCCACAGCTGGAGCCAGACTTGGAAAATGGATTTTAATGCCAAGAAGTGTCATGTATTAGAAATGGGAATGAGTGAAAAAAAGACCACACTGGACATATAAAATGGGTAATGAGATAATTAGTAAAAGAAAAGATGAGAAAGATGTGGGAGTGATTATTCAGGATGACTTGTCACCAGAAAAGCATATAAACAAAATCATTGGAGGAACTTTTGTATTACTGACTAACATGAGAGTGGCTTTTAATTATATGGATGAAGAAATGCTGAGGGGGTTGATAGTGATTATGATAAGACCAAGACAAGAGTATGGTATGGTCACCTTATCTGAAGAAGTATAGTGATAAACTAGAGAGGGTTCAACGAATGGCAACAAGGATGATACCATGCTTAAGGGAACTGACCTACGAGGGGAGACTGGAAAAACTGATGTTACCATCACTGCATGAGAGAAGAGAAAGAGGTGACTTGATCACGATATTTAGAAATGTAAGAGAATTGGAAAGGGTGGATAGGGAGGACCTTTTTGTGTTGGATGATGGAAGAACAAGAGGTCATGCATCAAGTTGAAGAAAAGTAGATATCTTAATGATCTTAAAAGGTTCAGTTCCCCAAATAGAAGCATAAGTATTTGGAATGACTTAGACAAAGAGGTGGTGCAGGGGCAAAACATTCATCTGTGACTAGATAAATGTAGATATGGAGACAGAACAACACGAGCTTAGCTCCATTCCTGTATACTACAAATAGGTACATATAAACAGGTAAACGCACACACACACACACACACGAGAGGTGGCCTGCGGTCCCACGGACCCAGGTTCGAATCCTCGCTGGGGCAGGGAATAGTTTAAGGATTTGAAATTCAGCAAATCAGGCTTTACTGATCTACCAGAAGACCCGCCGACATGTCGTAAAAATACCCC
>JAGKTI010027938.1:0-13102 GCA_018397915.1 Birgus latro | reverse complement strand
CACACACACACACACACACACACACACACACACACACACACACACACTGCTAACCAAAGAACCTGACGTAATTGAATCTTTGAAAAACTCTATCTGCGTCCTGTAGGAAAAAGTGCTCATGTGCTCATGGAGTTCCAGATGATAATAGGGAATGTGGTGCCAAGAGATGAGCTTTATAGGCAGGGAAGATACAACTTTGGGAAAGCAAACTTTACAGAATTGAGAAAAATTTTTGAAAATGCAGATTGGAGAAGATTCAGAGAAACAAGAGAGATTCAGAGGAAGTGGGATATCTTTCTAGACCTCTATATTTCAGGAGTGGAAAAATTTGTTCCAAGAGTAAGTGGGAAAGAAAACAGGAAAAAGGAGTGGTTTAATAGGTGTATGATAGTGAGAAAAGAGAGGGACATGGTGTGGAACAAACGGAGAAAGAGAGTTAATAACAGAACAAAGGAAGAATATAAAAGACCTAAAAATGAATATACAAGATTTCATAGAGAGGAAGAAAGGAACTTTGAAAAAGGTATAATCGACAAATGTAAGGATGAACCCAAAATTGTTTTATAGATTTGTTGATGGCAAATTGAAACAAAAGGAAGGAATCACCAAACTGAAAGTCGAGGGAGAGGTCTATAAAGATGCGGCAATGCAAGCTGAAATAATGAACAAACCTTTCCAGTCGGTTTTTACTAATGAAGGGGAGTTTGTGGAGGGGGAGGGAGTGACTAGGAATGTAGTGATAAAAGATATAAAAGTGGAAGTGGAGGAAGTGTACAAATTACTGGAAACTCAAGATGTAAGGAAAGCCCCTGGACCAGATGGAATTTCAAATTGGGTACTGAAGGAATGCAGAGAACAGTTGGCGGATAAGATTCACAGTTTAATTGTGCATTCGCTGGAAGAAGGGAAAGTGCCTCGGGAATGGAAAAGAGCAAATGTGGTACCAATTTACAAGGGAGGAAACAAGGAAGAACCCCTGAACTATAGACCAGTGTCCCTAACCAGCATGGTTGCAAAATTGTGCGAGAAGATTCTGAAAGATAGGTGAATAAAATATTTGGAAGAGATGAATATTCTGACTGAAAGTCAATTTGGATTCAGAAGTGGAAGGTCACGTGTTTCCAACTTATTGAGCTTTTACTCATGAACAATTGATGTGCTACAGGAGAGAGACGGTTGGGTGGATTGTGTGTATTTAGATCTGGAGAAGGCCTTCGACAAGGTACCCCATAAGAGACTAATGTGGAAATTAGAGCATATAGGGGGACTGAAGGGTAACCTCCTGTAATGGATGAGAGATTTTTTTGAGAGACAGACAAATGAGGACAGTAATAAAGGACAGGACATCTGAATGGAGAGAAGTAACAAGTGGTGTCCCATAGGGCTCGGTGTTGACGCCAGTAATGTTCTTGATTTATGTAAATGATATGGTAGATGGAGTGAACAGTTATGCAAGTCTGTTTGCTGATGATGCAAAGATGTTGAGGAAGGTAGAGGTTGAAGGGGACTGTAAAATGCTGCAGGATTATCTGAATAGGATACGTGATTGGAGCCGGGTGTGCAAAATGAATGCAAAAAAATGTAAAATATTGGAAATGGGTAAAAGCACCAAGAGACCATCACTGAATTATATGGTGGGTAATGAACCAATCACGAAAGCAAGAGAAGAGAAAGATTTAGGAGTGCTGGTCCAAGATGGTTTGTCACCTGAAAAACACATTAACAAGATAGTTAGAGAGACATATAAACTCTTGACCAATATAAGAGTGGCATTTCATTACATGAATGAAGAGATGATGAAAAAATTGATAGTGGCCATGATCCGGCCCAGGTTAGAATATGCAGCATTAGTGTGGTCCCCACACAAAAAGAAAGATATAACCAAGATTGAGAGAATACAAAGAACAGCAACTAAGATGGTCCCCAGTCTGGCAAATCTGTCATACAGTGAGAGGCTAGAAATGCTGGATTTGCCTTCCTTAAAGGAAAGGAGAGAGAGGGGCGACATGATTGCAGTGTTCAGGACCATGATGGGAGTAGATAAAATTGACAGAGATCTGTTTGTATGGGATAAGTGAGCAACAAGAGGACATGGACAGAAACTGAAGAAGCCACGCTGCTTGAAGGACATCAAGAAATATAGTTTTCCTTATAGATGCATAGACCTGTGGAATAGACTGGACAAAGAGATCGTCCAGTCTAAAAGCTTAAACGAGTTTAAAGCAAAATTTGACTTACTAAGAAAAAGAGACGGGACCCCACGAGTGTAGCTCATTTCCTGTATATCACAGTTAGGTAAATACAATTAGGTAAATACACACACACACACACACACAGAAAATCCTTGGTGTAACATACAGTACATCAGTGTCATTTAAAGAACACATCACAAAGATCAAAAATAAATTAACACCTAGACTCAACCTAGACTCAATGCCTTGAGGTCACTTGCCCATACATCATTTGGACATAACAAAGAAACCGCCACCATAGTATAAAAACAATATATACATTCAGTGATGAATTATGCAAGCCCTGCTTGGGCTCCTAACCTGACTAAAACACACTGTAACACTCTTCAGACCATATAAAACAAGGCCCTAAAAATAATCACAGGCTGCACAACTACTACACCTACAGACCTCCTACACCAAGAAACCAAAGTCCTCAAATTCAAGGATCATCTAGACTTGAGAGGCACCCAAATTCTTGCTGCAGCCTCCACAAACCCACAACATCCACTGCACTACGTGGCAGCACATCCACACACACCAAAGAACATCAAAACAACACCCAGCACACAATATCATACACAAATACTGTCATCTCTTCCCCCCTGCCTGCCTCAGACCAACTTCCAGAAGCATATTCATGCTCAAACCACTCGCCGTTCCATTCAGTCACTTAAAGACAACACACAGCTGCATGCACAGCCTCCTGATATCCAATGTTCTGAATCCTGTCTCCCTCGTGAGGACAGGGTCCACCTGGCCAGGCTGAGATGTGGACATCATGCAGCCCTTTTAAGTTATTAGAAGAGGCTGGATGACTCCGTCATTGACACCTGTCCAAGATGTAACACAACACCCCATACAATGAAGCACGTCATGGAAGACTGCATTGCACACAATCACCTATGCCAACAACACAACATACATTCCTTGAGAGCTCTGTGGGAAAGCCTGGTCTCGGCCATGGGCTTCCTTAGGGACTCGGGGCTGTTTGGCCAGACTGCCTAGGGAACAACTACTACTACTACTATTACACACTGAGGTGGTTTGGCCATGTGGAGAGGATGGAGAGTGAGAGACTGTTGAGGAAAGTGTATGTGAGTGAGGTGGAGGAGGGGGAGAGTGAGGGGTAGGCCAAGGATGAGATGGAGGGATAGAATGGAGAGGTACGTGAGAGAGCTGGGTGTGAGCTGGGAGCAGGGCAGTGAAATGGTGGGGGACGGGGCAACATAGAGGGGATTTGTTTGTGGCCACCCCTAATGGGATTGAGGCATTTGGCAATAGGTAGATAGATAGATAATATTTTTATTGTAGACTTGAAAGTACAACTTTCTATGAAGGGCATAAAACAACCTAGATGTTTCACTCATAATTAGAACCAGTGGAACTGGACATTTCTATCATAAGTGGGATCAGAGAAACTGAATATTGAAAAATGTCTCTGAAAACAGCTTCTGGCGCAGTGATGCGATGCCTGGTTTAAAGAAAACGTGTATTAATGCTAACTTTGTACTCTTCCTGTATCACCGCCAATTGATGTGTGTGCTTAAATTAGGTGCAGATAGAAATAAAGAATACCTCTGAGCATGATGCAGCAAACAGAAGCGAGAAATACCGAATAGTTTGGGAACTTTTAAGAAAAGAACTGAATTTCCAACAAAATGTTTATACACACGGCACTCTTTTCTGGTTTTCACCAATAGATTTTTGAAAAGTTGTTTTTATTATAGAATCATGCGGTGCAACTCTCAAAGAATATTATAAAGCAAACTACAAGTTTCTGTCATAATTAGAAATTGAATTTTGAAAAATGTCACAGAGAACCACTTTTAGTGTGGTTATGCAATGCCCCATCTTTTTTTCCCTCCCAGAACACAAACTGTTGAAGCTCTTCTTATGAACTGTGCATGAATGAAATGGAAATTTCAGTAGCTAAAGTACATATAAGTAACTGAGGTTCATACTGGAAATAAAGTGTGTTGCAGTTTTGAACAGTGTTCTGTGTTATTGTAGACTACACTTTTCTTTTTTTCCCTTTTTATGTATTTATATATTTATTTAATTTTTTTTTATTGATGGAGGTTATGGGAAATTGGTATTTTAATGCCTGAATATTAAAGTAGTTCCCTTCAGAAAGAGAAAGAAGCCAACTGCATGTTTGTATCATACAGCTGACCCTTGTTATAGGATGAACAAGTAAACAGTGAATCAGTTATGTGTCAACAAAAAAGTTTTGCCCCCTCCCAAAATAATTTTTTGTATGATAAAATTTTCAACAATGCAATGATTATGAGAGTATTTCTGATTGGAGGTATGAATGAAAAAGTAGGGAATGTGAAGGTGGATGGAGTAGTTGGTGAGTGGGGTGTGCCTGCAGAAATGGATGAGAATGGCAGAGCTCTAGTGGACACATGTTTGGGGAGGGGGTTGGTGATAGCCAACACCTCCTTTAGACACAAAATGATCCACAGGTGTATGCAGTGAGTGATGAGAAGGGTGGGTGGTGAACTGAATGAACTGAAGGCAGTGAATGATTGTGCATGTGTGGATGAGGGAATGAGAAGGTATGTAATGGATGCAAGAGCATATATAGGTTGGGGGAGTGGACTGTCTGACCACCACTTGGTGGGAGAAGGACAGGAGGAATTAGTCTATACAAGAAGAGTAGAAAGCTTGCAAGAGGATGAAAAAAAGGCAGAATATACGAGAGAAGTGGAGGAGCGATTGTGTAAATATGATTTGGAGAGATGGGGGAGGTGGAAGGTGTGTGCAAGATATTCATAGAAGAAATCTGTGCAACAAGTGAGGTGGTGTATGGGGTGAAGAGAAGATGAAAGGGAGTGCAAGGAACAACATGGTTGAATGAAGAGGCGAGACAGGCTGTGGCGCAAAAGAAGAGAGCATATAGTGACTGAATGGGAAGCAGAGGCATGGGGGAAGTTGAGAGATGGAAGAGAGAGGTGAAAAGATTAGTTAGAGTAGTTAGAGAGAGTAAGAAGAGCGTGGATGAGGAATTCGGTAGAAATTTGAGTTTAAAATGGAGGGAACGTAAGAAAATGTTATGGTCGGAGGTGAAGAGAGTTAGACAGGGTGATAAAGAAGTTAGTAGGGGAGTGAAGGATAAAAATTATAGACTTATAGTGGAGAAGAGAGAAAAAGTGAGCAGATGGAGAGAACACTTTAAGGAATTGTTAAACAAAGAGAATGAATGTAATGTGAATATTATTGGCTGGGGAATGGCTGAGAGAAGGAGGGAGGTGAGAAGGAAGGAAGAGATCAAAAGGATAGAAGTAGTAGAAGCAATGAAGAAAGTCAAAATGAAAAATCCCTAGGAATTGATGAAGTGTGTGGTGAAATGGTGGAGCTTGGGGGAGAGATAGTAGTAGAATGGATATGGAAGATGTGCAGATTGGCCTCAGAGGATGGTAGAGTCCCGGAGGATTGGAAGGCAGGTATAATTATTCCACAGGACAAATGAAAAGGGGAAAAAGAAGTATGCAGTAATCGTAAGGGCATTTGTCTTCTTAGTGCATAGGATAAGTATATGGTAGGGTACTTATTGACAGAGTTAAGAAAGTAACAGAGCAATTAGATGGAGAAGGAGAGGTAGGTTTTAGGAAAGGAAGAGGTTGTATAGATCAGATATTCATCGAAAGATCTTCAGTGGAAAAGTTTCTAGAGAAGGGAAGGAAGTTGTATGCAGCCTTCATGGATTTGGAGAAAACATATGACAGAGTGGCTAGACAGTGAATGTACAAAATATGAAGAATATATGGAGTAATGAGAAGTTGTTGAATGCCACGAAGAGTATGAGGGTGTTAAGACTGCAGTGTGAGAGGATGGTGAACTGAGTGAATTTTAAAATCTGAATGTAGTATTGAAACAGGGATTGTCATGTCTCCTTGTTGTTTAGTCTGTGGAGGGGTTATAAAAGAGATACAAGGTAGGGCAGTGGATGTGGAGCGACCCTAATGAGAGAGGACAGCGTTTGAAAACTTCCTGTTGTGTTGTTTGCAGATGATATTGTATTGTTAAGGGAAGACAAAGAGGAACTGAAAGGCTTTGTGGATGAGTTTGGGAGAGTATGAAGGTAGAATCTAAAGGCAAATGTGGGGAAGAGTAAAGTTATGTTCTTCGAGAGACATGTAGTCACTGAATGCACAGTGAGGTTGGATGAGGAGGAAATGGAAAATGTGAGTGCATTTAAGTACTAGGGTAGTTTGATGAGTAAGGATGGAAGTTTGGAGGATGAAGTGCTTGAAAGTGTACAACAGGGAAGAATTATTGCTGGTTCTTTGAAAGCAGTAATAAGAAATAGGGAAGTGAGCATGGAAGTAAAAAAGTCACTGCATGATATTTTTGTGATACCAACTCTAATCTATGGAGGCAAAGCTTGGACCTTGTTGGAAGGACACAAGAGTAAGAGCAGTGGGAATGAGATTGCTAAGAGGAGCATGTGGAGTTATATAGAGAGAGAGACTGACAAATGAGGAAGTGAAGCAGCACTGTGATGTGGATGTGGATGTGATAAAAAGTGTTTGGAGAAATAAATGGAGGTAGTTTGGCCATGTGGAGAGGATGGAGAAGGAGAGAATATATTATGAGGAAAGTGTATGAGTGAATTAGAGGGTGGGGGAGAGGGAGGGGGAGGCTGAGGATGAGATGGAGGAATGGAGTGGAGATATATAGTTCAAAAGCATTCTCGTCTATTCTTAACCACAGAATTTTAAAGTATCTCTCCTATCACAATCTTCTTTCTGACCATCAGTATGGGTTCTGCCAGGGACACTCCAGTGGCGATCTTCTTACCTGCCTTTCAGACTCCTGGTCATGCTCCTTTTGGGACTTTGGCAAAAGTTTTGCCATTGCACTTGACATCTCAAAGGCTTTCGATCGAGTTTGGCATAAATCTTTAATTTCGAAACTGCCCTCTTCCGGTTTCTATCCTTCTATCTCTACCTTCATCTCTAGCTTCCTTTCTGGTCATTCTATAGCTGCTGTTGTAGACGACCACCGTTCCCCAAGAGCTATCAATAGTGGTGTTCCCCAGTGCTGTGTCCTGTCACCAGCTCTCTTCATATTACTCATCAATGACCTAAGCTGTACATCAAACTCTTTCCACTCATACGTTGATGACTCCACCCTTTACCTTTCGAATCGCTTCCTGCACCGTCCATCTCAACATTTACTTCAGCAAACAAGGGATGAGGCTATGGCACACCTAATGTCTGACTTGGATCATATCTCTGATTGGGGTAAAAGTAATCTTGTTTTTAATGCATGAAAAGCTCATTTCTTACATCTGTAAACCCAACAGAATCATCCCCAGGAGTACCCTCTAATTTCTAATAATATCCAGCTCAATCCTGCATCATTTTTAAACATACTTAGGGTTTCATTCTCTCAGGATTTATCTTGGAAAGAACATATCACCTCTTGTAAAATTTGCTTCCAAGAGGTTAGTTGTGCTAAGGCGACTCTGTGCCTTCTTTACCCCTGCACAGTTGTTGACTTTATATGCGGGTTTTATTTGCCTCTGTGTAGAGTACAACTCTCATGTGTTGGGAGCTCCTCACATATATCGCTTCTCAGCAGGGTGGACTCAAAGGCTTTTTGTCTCATTAACTCTCCTCCTTTGTGGTAGATGGGGGTGCCCATCATCCACTCACTAAATGTAGGGATGCCTTATGGTCTCTGCTACACTGAATGACAAGCTAAATGGTTTCCTGTACCCAGGAAACCATTTATTACTCTGGGTGGTAACCATATAACCAGGGTTTTTGGCCATTTTAAGTGTCCTCCAGATTTCTCTTATCTAAAATCACTTAATCATGACAAATGTTTCAGAGAGCCTTGGAGGGTCCAATACCTGGCCACCCAACCAAATGGGCAGATTTCCATGGCCATGTGAAATCTGAGAGGTGTGAATGAGGAGAGCAAGAGGGTGGAAGTGGTGAATGTGTTCAAGAGTGCAAGGTTTGCCATGATGGCATTGTGTGAAACTAAAATGAAAGGGTGTGAAGTGGAAGAGTGGGAGGGTGAGAAATGTGTAAGATCGGGCATGAATGGGCAAAGAACATGCAAGGAAGGAGTTGCTGTGTTGATGAATGAGGTGTGGCAGAGTGGAATGAGAGATTACAAACGTGTAAGCTTGAGATGTATGTCAGTCAAGTTCAAGTTTGAGAAGGTGGAAGTGGCAGTCATTGTAGCATATGCACCTTGTGATGACAGGAGTGAGAAAGAGAAAGACAGGCTTTGGGATGAGCTGGATGAAGCAGTGGGAGAGATGCCTAGGAGCTATAAAGTGATCATAATCGGCGATATCAATGGAAGAGTAGGTACTGGTCCTGAGGATGACATAATGGATTGTAGTAGAGTACAGTACTTCAGTCAGAGGTGATTGGCTTATCACAAAAATTGGCTTATCACAAAAATCACAAATATCACACTATTTTTGTCCTGCCATCTTGTTCCATTCACACTGTCTTCTGTCCATGTATGTACTTCTGCCTCTACACTTCAGTCTGTATCCAGCCTGAAAAATAGAAACATCTGGTGAAGTATACTGTAGTTTATAAATTCATAGCAGTTTATAATTCAGTACAGGTATCCGATTTTTTGTGTTTGCCACACATTTTCTTTGTATGTTACCGACATAGAATTCTTAGAATAATAGCAGAAATGAATTTATCACTTGAAGCCCATAAAAGGTGGTATTTCATGACCAAGTGTGAATTTTAGTCACTTAAGCTATGTACGCATCCCATGCCGATGGTGGCTGTCGTGAATTTTTTGTCCCACATGGTTAGCTTACATGTTGATTTTGACTTGGACCTGTGTAGCTTTTCTGGAAAAATCAGCTTTTTCGAATTTTTTTCCAGGTGTATCCTTAACCCATTCATATATGAGGGCTTGGTAAAAAATCCAACCACTCGCACTTTTTCACTGCAGGTTGCATCCAAGTGAAATCTGTCCCCTTGCACTTTTTTGACACAGGTTATATCCAACCATATAGGTTGGGTATGTTTCCGCCATGACTTTTGGTTGCGTCATTCAACTTTCACCCTTGCCCTTATTTATAACTTTATTGTTATGAAATTGCTACATGTTACAGTAATCTCTCTACCATCCGGACGTCCACTATCCGGATACATCACTATTCAGACATTGTAGACTGTCCAAACCCCAAAATGCCCCCAAATCCGAAAAAATCTGAAAAAAAAACTTTTTTTCTGACCATGTCAGTTTGAATTTCCTGCTCGCGCTGACTAGCTCCCTTCCCGCCAAATCGCCCTCCTACTAGTTCTGTCTCAACTTCCATGAGCAGTGGATGGCTGTCCGATCGTTTGTGGTATTTTCGTTCTTGTTTAAATAATCAAAAGTCACAGTGCTAAGGATTAAGTGTAGTTAAACACTGGATTACTGGACATGCTTCAAGAGCAATTATGACCACTGTAAAAACCTTAGAGATGGGGGTAAACAACAATCATGGACAGTAAGTAAACATTGTCAACTGCTAAATATTTTCCATAATCACTTCTAAATCCTCATTCTCTGGTTACATTTTATTTACTTTGTGCTTTGTGACCCATATTTGAGTGCACAGGCTGTGAAAGAGGTGATTTTCTCAGTGATTACCATGTCTCTTACATATGTTCACTATCTAGTCAACTGGTGAAAATTTTTGCCCCACACGCCTCTAAATCATAATTTTTCTGGTTACATTTTATTTACTTCATGCTTTGTGTCCCATATTTGAGTGTACAGGCTGTGAAAGAGGTGATTTTCTCAGTGATTACCATGTCTCTTACGTTCACTATCTAGTCAACTGGTGAACATTTTCACCCCACACACCTCTAAATCATAATTTTTCTGGCTACATTTTATTTACTTCATGCTTTGTGTCCCATATTTTAGTGCACAGGCTGTGAAAAGGTGATTTTCTCAGTAATAATCATGTCTCTTCCTTACGTTCATTATGTAGTCAGCTGGCGAACACCCCTGCCTTACTCACCTCAAAATCATCATTTTTGGGTTAAAATTCGATTAATTCATGCTCTCTGCCAATTACTTATGTGAATGGGGTCTTAAGTGCTATGCATGTCTGGTAGGGAGTTAGGTAGGTGGTTTTCTGATTTAGGTTAGGTTAGGTTAGGGTCAAGAATGACCGATGCTGTTGGTGAACAGTGAACACCTTTGCCATACATAACTCTTTTTCTGGTAACAGTTTATTTATTTGATGCTTTGTATCCCATATTTTAGTGCATAAGATGTGAGAAATGATGATTTTCATGGTGATAGCCACGTCCGATACTTACACTAAGCTGCCAACTCGTGAACACCCCTTCCTTACTCACCTCAAATTCATCATTTTGGGGTTAAAATTCGATTAATTCATGCATTGTGCCAATTATTTATGTGAATGGGGTCTTAAATAAGTGCTATGCATGTCCGGTAGGGAGTTAGGTAGGTTGTTTTCTGATTTAGGTTAGGTTAGGTTAGGGTCAAGAATGACCGATGCTGTTGGTGAACAGTGAACACCTTTGCCATACCTAACTCTTTTTCTGGTAACAGTTTATTTATTTGATGCTTTGTATCCCATATTTTAGTGCATAAGATGTGAGAAATGATGATTTTCATAGTGTTTGCCATGTCCGATACTTATTTACACTAAGCTGCCAACTCATGAACATCTATGCCTTACTTACCTCAAAATCATCATTTTTGGGTTAAAATTCAGTGAATTCATGCTTTGTGTCCATTATTTAATGCATATGGTGTGAGAAAGGGAGATTTTCATAGTGATTTCCATGTCTGATACTCACACTTGCTGGCAAGTTGTGAGCACATATGCCTTACTCACCTCTAAATTATTATTTTTTGGTTAAAATTCAGTTAATTCATGCTTTGTGTGCATTATTTATGTGAAAGGGGACTTAAATAAGTGCTATGCATGTCTGGTAGGGAGGTAGGTAGGTGGTTTTCTGATTTAGGTTAGGTTAGGTTAGGGTCATGAATGACCAGTGCTGGAGCTTCAGGGCCACTATCCGGACAAGACCACCGTCCGGACATGCCTTTGGCTCTGTTACTTCGGATAGTGGAGGGATTACTGTATTAATGATCTTCCCAATGAATGAAAAAAGGAAAAGAGAAAATAAATTACCATATTTTATTATCCATCCATCATCCAATCTTATATCGCCCCATGAGGAGCGTAGGAACCCGAAGCTAGGCAAGTTGGTCCTGACATTTAAAATGAGAGTGAACAGCCTCACTCATTCTTGAGTGGCATTGAGCAATAAACCTCAACCACCCCTTAGATATAAACCTACACAGGGTCAATTTGATTGGAGTACCTTAATTACCCACTAAACCACTAGGCGCCATAATTTGGTTATATGGTTACCGCCCAGCATAGTAAATGGTTTCCTGGTGTACAGGAAACCATTTGGCTTGTCACTCAGTGTAGAGTTACCCATAGGCAGATGGAAGAGGAAAGAATGAAGGAAAGAAAGAGAAGAGGGAGTGTAAAGTCATCTGCAGACAGAAGAAAGAGGAAAGAGTGAAGGAAAGAAAGACAGAAGAGGAAGGATGAAAGAGAAGAATGGGGAGACACCCAAAGCAGCACTACATCAAGTGAGTGGATGGTGAGTTCCCCCACCTACCACTGATTCACTTATTTAATTATTGCTGATGTCTCACAGATATATAAACAGTTTGTGAGTGCTTTTTGAAAGTTGTAGAGCATTCCCAGTTTGTGAGTGCTTGTTGAAAGTTGTAGAGCATTCAACAAGCATTGAAGAAATGTTTATATACCTAAAAAAAATTGGTGTTGAATAAATGAGTGATCGAAAAAATATGGTAATTTATTTTTTCTTTTTTTGTTAGGAAGATCATTTTTCATTTATAACATGAAGTAGTTTCATAACAATACATTCACAAATAAGGGCAGGGGAATGAAATGATTGGAAACATTTTACGATGTTGAGTCAACAGCTAAACGAGCGGCCAGGTGTGGTCAAAGACCGTGAGATATTTTTGTTCCGTAAGCCATAAAAAATTTTTTTTAACAGAGTGCCATTTTTTAATGAAAATCATCACAAGTAAATACTCTACAACTTTGTCTCAGCAAGCATTGACAGAATATTTATATATCTGTGAGAAATCAGTGTTGGATAAATGAGTGAAAGATAAAGTATGGTAATTTATTTATTTATTTTTTTTCATTCATTAGGAAGATCATTTATAGCATGTAGCAGTTTCATAACAATATATTTGTAAATAAGGGCAGGGGTGAAAGTTGAATGGAGACATTTTCCAATGTCACGCATATTGCTGAGTGAGGATTGTGTGGCGTGTAAGGTCTGAGCCAGCCCATGGGGGTCATGCAGAACTCAGAAGCTGTTCCACGCAGGTTGCATTGAAAGAGTTCGAGAGGATTAATGCTCCTAGGCAATGCAGCATCATTGGCTGCAGTTAGAGATGGCTGAGGTGCCTTCTCCTCCTCTTCTTTGTCCTCCTCCTTTCCTGGTGTAGTGACTTGTTGTAGTTCAGCCAGTCTCCTCCTCCATTTGGTGATTTTACCCAGGCACACCAGCATCATCATCCAGTCTCTCTTGCAGCTCCTCCCCAGAAAAGGTCCCTGCCCTGCAGCAGCTGATATTTCTACCATCCATGGTGGCTCAAATCCCTCAAAATCATGCTGTTGTGCTGGAGTGTTGGGGTTCAGAGGAGCTAGCATCATTCATTCTTGTGTGTGGCAAGTGGCACTTTCTTCTGTGCCTCTGCCCAGTTGAAAATTGCATTCTTTATTGTGTATTTCTACATTCTTTATTGTGTATTTCTTGAAATTGTGGAGAGTTTTCTTGCTT
>JAGKTI010027937.1:0-13102 GCA_018397915.1 Birgus latro | reverse complement strand
CAGGCCCATATGCACTCACAAATGTCCACAACTCATATCAAAATTTCGCTTTCAAACACCTCAGTCTTGATGACACCTCCTTCCATTCAGTTACACACTGCTGCACTTCCAGGCTCACTAACAAGGCCACACCTTCTCTCGCCGTTCCTCTGTCAACACCTGACATCCTTCCATTCACACTTCCAAACTTAAACTCTCACCTTTCCATTTTATCTTTGTTTCATTCAAAGCTAACACATCCAGCTTTCATCTCATAAACATTCTCCCAATCTCCTCCCTTTTAGCCTCAGTCGTACAACATCCACGCACATTCATAGACCCAATCTTCAGGGTACGGGGATAACTCAGTCCCCCATCCCTTTCTAGGCCCTGTCTAATTGTAGGCACTAAAAAACAGAGGAGGGGTCCCTAGTCCCCACACCCCTCCCCTTTTAGTTGCCTTTTACGACACGCAGGGAATACGGTGGCAGAATTCTTCCGAACACAACATGGCTGCAGAGTGATAGTACTACCTCATTGTTTGGCCAGATTGTGTCCCCCCCCTGCCACTGTATGTGTGTGTGTGTGTGTGTGTGTGTGTGTGTGTGTGTGTGTGTATTTACCTAATTGTGATATACAGGAAATGAGCTACGCTCGTGAGATCCCGTCTCTGTTTCTCAATAAGTCAAATTTTGCCTTAAACTCTTTTAAGTTTTTAGACTGGACGATCTCTTTGTCCAGGCTATTCCACAGGTCTATACATCTATACGGAAAACTATATTTCTTGATGTCCTTCGAGCAGCTTGGCTTCTTTAGTTTCATTCCATGTCCTCTTGTTACTCTCTCATCCCACACAAACAGATATTCTCTGTCAATTTTATCTACTATCATGGTCCTGAACACTGCAATCATGTCACTCCTCTCTCTCCTTTCCTCTAAGAAAGGCAAATCCAGCCTTTCCAGCCTCTCTCTGTATGGCAAATCTGCCAGACTAGGGACCATCTTGGTTGCTGTTCTTTGTATTCTCTCAATCTTGGTTATATCTTTCTTTTTGTGTGGGGACCACACTACTGCTGCATATTCTAACCTGGGCCGGATCATGGCCACTATCAATTTTTTCATCATCTCCTCATCCATGTAATGAAATGCCACTCTTATATTGGTCAAGAGTTTATATGTCTCTCTCGCTATCTTATTTATGTGCTTTTCAGGTGACAAACTATCCTGGACCAGCACTCCCAAATCTTTCTCTTCTCTTGCTTTTCTAATTGGTTCATTACCCATCAAATAATTCAATGATGGCCTCTTGGTACTTTTACCCATTTCCAATATTTTACATTTTTTTGCGTTGAATTTCATTTCCCACATCCGGCTCCAATCATATATCCTATCCAGATCCTCCTGTAGCATTTTACAGTCCTCTTCAACCTCTACCTTTCTCAAGATCTTTGCATCATCAGCAAACAGGCTTGCATAGCTGTTCACTCCATCTACCATATCATTTACATAAATCAAGAACATTACTGGTGCCAACACCGAGCCCTGTGGGACACCACTTGTTACTTCCCTCCATCCAGATGTCCTGTCCTTTATTACTGTCCTCATTTGTCTGTCACTCAAAAAGTCTCTCATCCATTCCAGGAGGCTTCCCTTCAGTCCTCCTATATGCTCTAATTTCCATAATAGTCTCTTGTGGGGTACTTTGTCGAAGGCCTTCTCCAGATCTAAGTACACACAATCCACCCAACCGTCTCTCTCCTGTAGCACGTCAATCGCCCTTGAGTAGAAGCTCAACAAGTTGGAAACACATGACATTCCACTTCTGAATCCAAACTGACTTTCAGTCAAAATATTCATCTCTTCCAGATATTTTATCCATCTATCTTTCAGGATTCTCTCACACAATTTCGCAACCATGCTGGTTAGGGACACTGGTCTATAATTCAGGGGTTCTTCCATGTTTCCTCCCTTATAGATTGGCACCACATTTGCCCTCTTCCATTCCCGAGGCACTTTTCCCTCTTCCAAGGAGCACACAATTAAATTGTGAATCTTATCCGCCAGTTGTTCTCTGCATTCCTTCAGTACCCAATTAGAGATTCCATCCGGTCCTGGGGCCTTCCTTACATCTTGAGCTCCCAGTAATTTATACACTTCCTGCACTTCCACTTTTATATCTTTTATCACTACATTTCTAATCACTCCCTCTCCTTCCACAAACTCCCTTTCCTTAGTGAAAACCGATTGGAAACATTTGTTCATTACTTCAGCTTGCATTACTGCATCCTTGTAGACCTCTCCTTCTACTTTCAGTTTGGTGATTCCTTCCCTTTGCTTCAATTTGCCATTAACAAATCTATAAAACAGTTTGGGTTCATCCTTACATTTGTCAATTATACCTTTTTCAAAGTTCCTTTCTTCCTCTCTACGTATTCTTGCATATTCATTTCTAGTTCTTTTATATTCTTCCTTTGTTCTGATATTACCTTTCTTTCTCCATTTGTTCCATGCCATGTCCCTCTCTTTTTTCGCTATTATACACCTTCTATTAAACCACACCTTTTTCCTGTTTTCTTTCCCACTTACTCTTGGCACATATTTTTCCACTCCCAAATTGTAGAGGTCTAAAAAGATATCCCACTTCCTCTGTATCTCTCTTGTTTCCCTGAATTTTCTCCAGTCCGCATTTTCAAAAAATTTTTCAATTCTGCAAAGTTTGTTTTCCCAAAGTTGTATCTTCCTTGCCTATAAAGCTCATCTCTTGGCACCTGTTCCCTATTATCATCTGGAACTCAATGACCACATGATCACTTTTTCCTATAGGACACAGATAATTTAATGATTCAATTACATCAGGTTCTTTGGATAGTAGCAAATCTAATCTTGCTGGTGTGTCATCACCTCTGAATCGTGTCTCTTCTTTAACCCACTGTGTCATTACATTATTCATTGCTATATTTAACAATTTAGTGCCCCACGAATCTTCGCTGCCTCCCGAGTCCCATTCCTCCCAGTTCACCTCTTTACAATTAAAGTCACCCATTAGGATTATATTGTTGCTTTTCTCGATCACTTTCTGTAGATAACTAACCATGTCTGACAACATCTCCTGGTATTCATCGTCATTCCATGCTCTTGTCTTAGGGGGAACATATACCACTGCCATATCTCTCTTACCATTCTCCTCAGTTTCTAATTTCAAGTTTATGGCTTCGGCCCTGCCCTCTGCCATTTCCACAGTATCTACGTTTATACTGTCCTTCACTGCTATCATCACTCCTCCTCCCATTTTTTCTTTTCTGTCTCTTCTCCACAATTTGTATTTCCCACTTCCCATATGAATATCAATATCTTCTTTCAATTTAGTCTCTACAAAGCACATAACATCAGGTTCGTGTACCCTGAAAAAATCATTGATTTCTAATCTCGCCGATATTAGTCCATCAATGTTTGTGTACGCCACTTTCAAACTTTTTTCATCGTTTTTTATACTCTCATCTCTCCTTCCTTCCGTCGGTATCACTTTCTCAATTTCTGGTCCATAACTCTCCAATAGAACTCTGTCTTCTCTTTCTCTGTTCGTTGTTCGTTTTTTATCTTTGCTTCCTTTACTAACTCCTTTAATTTAGCTCTTTCCTCTTCATTTGCAGCTCTCCTAATCCAAACATTTTTAAACCCCTCTTTCTCTGACAATTTCCACGTTCTACTTATGATTTCATTCACTATTACTTGGGACTTAAACTTTACTTTCAAGGGCCTTGCCCCACCATCCTCGTACTTTCCTAACCCAAACACTTCTTCAATCTCTTCTTGGGCTTCATTGTTTCCTTCCATAACCACTGATATTATTTCTTTAGCCTTGCTCAGTTCCTCACTCTTTCTTTCAGATCTTACTGTCATTCGTTTTTCTTTTATTCCTGAAATTATCACACATTTTTTCTTGTCTGCTACATCCCTGACCAAAGATTCTCAACTTCTTAGTACTCTAACTACTTCCTTCTCCACTTTTTCCTTACTTTGTTGTTCTATGATTTCCTTCAAATTTACATTTCCTTCCTCCTGTATTTTCTTCCACCCCTTATGTTGCTCCTTGATTTCCTGAATATGCTCATCTTGCCTCCTCGATTTTGATTCATATTCATCTAGTTTACTTTTTATTCTGTCCCTTTCTTCTTCCAACCTCTTATTCTCCCTCTTCAGCTGTTTTATTTCATTTGATGCGGATTCGTCATTCGCCTTTAATTCTGTAACTTCTTTTTCTTGTTCCTCACTACGTGTGCTAACTTTTTCTAGCCTATTCTGTAGGACTTTCGGCCATATGCTTAAAGCTAATGTAGGGCCTTTCCTAAGGGCCCTACATCAAAACAGTATGCTAAAAGTTTAAGTAGGGAAAGACTTCCCTCAATTTGTAGGGGTTGTTCCAACATTTTTAAGGGGAGGCATGCCATGGCTTTTGCAAACCCTACATTTAATTATTTGTAACAAAGTAACTCTCTACCTCCAGAAACCATAGAATAATGTAAGTAATTCATGTAAAAAATATTTTAACTTGCTAAAAATGCAATTCAAACATATAATGGAACTGAATTGTTGGTTATTAAAACACGCGGGCTCTACCTTACCGAGTAGTAGGTCAAGCTTATAGTGGTGACACACATTTTTTTTTTTTTTAATAGTAGTTAATAGTTGGCGAGATCCTAAAATTGACATGTGTAAACCACTTTTATAGGTTACCTATGTGATTTAACTGAATACAGAACTCTCAGTCAACGCTACAGGTAATAATATACGTTAATACATAATAGGAGCAAGGTACTGTTCTTCGCTCATAGGCCAAACCATGAAGCGTCGTGGCAGCATCAGATCATCTTTGCATTTTAATATCAGGCACTGCAAACTGTTTTTTTCATTTTCTTCTAATACCATTTTTAATTATTAATCAGCAGCATCCTATTCATAATTCTTGGCAACAGGAGACATAGGAACACCTTATTTTTCATTTTTTCCTTGCTTTAGCCCTTTGTGGAGTTCTTCAAGTACTCTCGAATTGCGTTTTCAAGTTTCGGTGTTTTTTGTTTCTTTAAATGTGGTGAAAAGTGCATTAATAAGCGGTGTTTGTTCAAGGCCTGCCACTATCTTGCGAGGCACGAAGATAGATGGACGCCATCTTAGAACGCCATGTATGAGCTAAATAAACCTTGCAGTGCCTACTTATCCAAACCTAGCCTAAATTTTCGTAACAACCGAACCTTATTTACCCTAACCTTACCTAACGTATTTAGACTAACCTAACCAATTTTATGTTAACCTAACCAAACTTACCTTTAACCTGTGCGTGAAGACTGATGAACGCCATCTTAGAACGCTATTTTTCGGTGAAATTGCCCTTTATCAGTGTTCATTTACCCAAACCTAACATAAATTTTCGTAATTCAACCCAATCTTATTTATCCTAACTTATTTTAGGCTACCTTAACCAAGTTTAGGGTAACAACCAAATTCATCCTTACCTAACCTAACCCATCGCCAGCGTTAAACTATCATATTTACAACATAAGTATTGATTGAAAAGTTTAGTACTGTAAAAGTATATAAAGCATACGTACTAATAGTACTAATAAGTGCTAATATATAAAAAAAAAAATATGGGAAATTATATTGTTTCGTTGTTGATGGACATCGTCTGGACAAAGAATAGTCACGCTGACTCCCACGGGAGCACTTCCTACGTACCAAACGGTCTGGCAGGGCTACCAACCGCTCCCTTTCCCTTAATGCTCTCTTAGCATACTGTGTAAAAATTAAGGGTTTGCTTGTGCTTTCCTTAGTGTGTAAAGTAGGGACCAATGTAGGGCCTTTCCATCTGTGTTTAAGCATACGGCCGTTTGATCTCTCTCTCTTGCTCTATGGTCTGTTCCTGCAGCTGCTTAATTACTTCCCATACCTTTTTTAACTCCTGGACATTCCTCTCCACCGTTTTCTCTACTCCTGCTACTCTTGTTTCTTGCAGCTTATCACTTCCTTTGCCTACATTTAGCTCGGAGAAGCCCACAAATTCCCCCTCGTCAGTTGTAAACAATCTTCCGTCTCTCTCCGCCATGATACAACCATATGGAAACTTTCTTTTTGTCTTGTATTTTTAGGGGCGAAACTTGCGTTTTTTTAAAACTAATATCCGACGGGACCACCACTCACACATTGAACCACATAATCACAATAGGCTATCTCCTTTTCGCTGCTAGTTTTGCGATTATTTCCCCTAGATCCAGGAGCAGCTCCGTCTCTCTCCCTCTACGACCTGCGTCATGTGTGTGTCTGTGTGTTTGGATTCCTAGTACAAGCATAAATATAGATACACCATGCCCTCGTTTTTCGACCAGCCATTATTCGACAGTTCGTTGTTTTGACACTTATAAATCTATACCCTTTTTCCTTGTTTGACGTGGTTATCCCTGCCATTTTGACAATTCAAACCATGCACTGGTAGACAGACCAGCTGAGCTGTCAGCTGCATCAATCTTTTGCACTCTGCCCTGCTGATCGGTTGCCTCTTCGTCCATTTGCATTTCTATTTGACCACGTGGAATACCACAGCACCACCATGGGTCCACCCAAGACCCATACTATTACCCCTGTCAAGCGTAGTCATGTGGTCACCAACCTGAGTGAGTGTGTCACAATTGCATGGTCGGGTGACGATTGCACCAATGATTAACGAATGCTCTTAACGCACAATACTGTTTTGGCACAGTTTTACATAATGCACATCTTAGTTTGCATTAGGTTAGGTAGGTTATAATCACTGGGGGTCCTTGGAGCGAAATCTCCCATTTGGGTTTCAGCGCTTCCAATTAGGCTTCCACTGCTATTTATGGCTTTAAATTTTATTCATTTGAGCTTGTGTGGTGTGGTGACTTCATGTCCAGTTGGCGGGATTGACAGTAAATACGCTACCGAAGGCATTCAGGCGGCTTTCTTTAATATCGCTAATTAGGTATATTTTGTTTGTTCTCCAATGTTTTTTTTTGATCGAAAATCAAGTGTCAGTCATCTGAGATGTATGTACAGTAAACCTTTCATAAGTTGAACTATATGGGGCTCTACCCTAGTTCAAATTACCGAATTTTCACCCCCCCAAAATTGTTAAAACAATACCTATTACTTGTCCTTTCAACACTAAATTAAAGGAGCATATATAAATAAATAAGTTATTACAAAAAAACAATTTAGCGCATTTAATATACCCTTAACCCCTTCAGTGCCGGGTGTATTTTCATTTTGTTCTTGCTGCCACCAGACGATTTTATTCATTATAGAGAGGATCTGTGGAAGTGCACGGGGATGGTACAGTCTTCGTTAACCCCTTTAGTACTTGAGTCCAGTCCTGAGTGCCATAAAATCGGTTGGAGGAAGCGTAACTAAAGTAGAAATAGACGTCACAGTACTGAAGTGGTAAATTGGTAGAAAATGTTTCACAGAGGCAGTACAGACCCATCGGCAGCGTGTGTTGGAGATGGATTTTCACCTCCATTGCAAAAACAATACTTATTACTTGTCTTTTCAACACTAAAGTAAAGGAGCATATACAGTGTATAAATGAATAAAGAAAGGAATAAAGAAAAATTCAGTGCATCTAATTTACCTTTTGTTAGAGGCAGTACGGATCCGTCAACAGTTTGTGTTAGAGACGGAGGCGGCTGAGTTCACAATTTAACGTAACATTCTAAACAGTACCCAGTATTTATTTCACTGAACGTTAAGAACTAATCTTAAATGTAATCACTATAACGGACTGCAATGTAACACTTACAGTAATAATAGTACTGAACACTAATCATGATCACACTGTCACATGCACACATTTATTTTTTTTTAGCTTTATTCCCTTACGACTAGAGGTGCCAGTATCACTTCTTTTACGCTTTGAACCCTTCATGGCAAGGCAGAAGGCAAAAGGAGAGCATTTCTCAGCACTAGATGACAGTAGGAATGGCGCGACCACCGTCTATGAAGGCAAGCTGCAGATTGGCACCACGTGCCCGCCTGGTGCCACTTGTCCCCCTACCTCAGCATTTCGGCCTGCTTACATACGTGGTCTCGGCCTGAGTTCGGCTAACCGAAGATTCCGTCTTCTAAAAGTTTGACTTATGAAGGGTTTACTGTAGTACTAAAATAATTTTCCTTGAGAATGTAGGTCTGCAAGAAAACACCTCAAATCCCAGTATCACTTTCGTTCATATTTACTGGTATTTTTTCCATCATTATTGAATATTTTTTGAATGATGAAGGTGGTCAGGAACCTAACCCCCCTATTTCTTAACAATCTTATGGGAAAAATCTGGTCATTATTCAACCAGTTCGTTATTCAACCACTTTTTATGGAATTCTTCCCTGTTGAATAGTGGGGGAGAGGTGTATATTGTTTATATGTATAATAGTGATTGATTTTTCTCTAACATCAGGTCACTAACGACTCTTGGGTTGGTTATCTCTAAATTGGCCGATACTGCAGTGGGCAAGGCAAAGAGCAAAGGCGACAATTTTGTGCCCTACAGAGACTCTGTCCTCACTTGGCTGTTAAAGGTGAGTTGCACTGACTGAACATTCTCATTGTATCAAGAGTTCTTGATACATTCTTCATAAGGAAGGTATCAGAACGTCTGGTGATTGATGATGAACAGAGTGATGGGGCGTGTGTGGATTAGCTAACTTATAATAAGCTAGGTAGTCAAAAAAGGGTGTGAGAAGGAATGCAGGGTAAGAGCATGTGTGGAGGACTGTAAGGTATTTATGGCAGTATAGATTTGGAAAAATAACAAAGAAGGTGAACAGGGAAGGATTTATAGGAGATTTTACATTTGTACATTACAGTGTTGATGGAAAACCATTGCATCTTGTTGAGTTATAATCTTGGTTGTGAAGTATTAAGAAACATAAGTAGTTGTCTAAATGGGTGGATATTTTTAGTGTTTCACTTTAACAAGGGGGGACAGAGTTATAAGAAGGAATTAAACATGAGTCATGGAAATAAGGATGGGAGTGATGACAAATGAAGGGTGCTGTATTGTAAATCTGATGTATGCAGAAATTGAGTTGCATTTTTAACAGCGACAATAATCTCTCCAGCATGATTCAGAGTGTTGTGAATGACTGTGAACACCATGATTTGAAAAGTAAATGTAGATAAGTGTAAGGGTGTTGGGAGATGTCTCTCACATTGTAAAGTTCTAGTGAAAAAAGAGGTGAAGTGGTAAAGAGTTCAAGATGAATGAATAAAAAAGAGAAATTTGTTAAGAAGGTGGGGGCTGATTGGCTCAGGGAAGAAAGGTGGTTTGTGCAATGAAGATCCTTTAGCCAAAGCAGAAGTTTAAGTCCGGAAGCTGCAAGATAATGTCATGACGGTATATTAGTCTATCAGTTGCCATAATTAAGTGATTTTAGGTAGGGGAATCTGGGGGACACTTAACCTGGCCAAAACCCCTGGTTATATGGTTATCACCCAGTGTAGTAAATGGTTTCCTGGGTACAGGAAACCATTTGGCTTGTCACTCAATGTAGAGACCATAAGGCATCCCTAAATTGAGTGACTGGATGATGCTACAGAATCTGGTGAATTTTTTTGGCTTATCAGATAGAGCCAGGATTCTGTGGGCTTGAATGGTGAGCAAATGGAAGTGTGGCCCATTGGATTGCAGAAAACCATCTGGCTTGTCACTCAGTGTAGAGACCATAAGGCATCCCTAAATTGAGTGAATGAATGATGCTACAGAACGTGGTGAATGTTTTTGGCATATCAGATAGAACCAGGATTCCGTGGGCTTGAATGGTGAGCAAATGGAAGTGTGGCCCATTGGATTGGGCCAGTTTGGGCTGTCTGGACATTGCTACTCCTTACCCTTCCCTAGGCTGGGAAAGGTCAGGATGATGATGATGAATATATTAGTCTATCTATCCATCTGTCTATAGCCAGATGCAATAATCCCATGAGGTGTGTCCGTAATTAAATCACCTCCACGTCACTTGGTCCCCTGTCATTTGGCTGCCTTCACCCCAACTCACACTCCCCTCTCGTATACCTCTCCACTCCATCCCTCTATCTCATCCTCAGTCTCACCCTCCCTCCCCACCCCTCCACCTCAATCATATACACCCTCCTCACTAGTCTCTTACTCTCCATATGGCTAATCCATCTCAGTGTATTTCTCCTAACACTTTCTGTCATATTCACATCCACATCCATACCACAGTGCTTCTTCACCTCCTCATTTGTCAGTCCGTCTCTTCATGCAACTCCTCATGCTCCTTGTAGATAACTCATTTCCACTTCCTTGCACGTGATGTATGTCCTTCCAACAAAGTCCAAGCTTTGCTTCCATGCATTAAAGTGGGTATTGCAATACTATCATGCAGCTACTTTTTTTTTTTTTTTTTACTTCCATGTTCACTTACCTATTTCTTATCATTGCTTTCAATGAACAAGCAACTTTCTTCCCTGTAATACCCTTTCAAACACTTAATCATCTTAATGTCCAACCATACTCATCACACTACCCAAGTACTTCAGTGCATTCATGTTTTCCATTTCCTCACTATCCAGCCTCACTGTGCATTCAATGACTTTATTTCTCTAGAGGATCACAGTTTTACTCTTCCCTACATTCACCTTTAGATTCTGTTTCTTACAAACTCTCCCAACTCACTCACCAAGCTTTGCAGTTCCCCTTCATTTTCACATATTAATACAGTATCATCTGTGAACAACAGAACAGAAAGTTTCCAGACACTGCCCTCTCTTAATAGGGCCTCTCCATCATCCACTACCCTACCTTGTTTCTCTTTTATAACTCCATTCATATACAAATTGAACTACCATGATGACAAGACACATCCCTGTTTCAATCCAACATTCAGTTAGAAAAATTCGCTCAGTTCGCCATCTACAAGCACTGCAGCCATAGCACCCTCATACATACTTTTCACGGTATTTAACTGCATCCCATTTACTCCATGTATTTTTTATATTTTCCACATTCCATGTGCTTTCTCCAAATCCATGAAGGCTGCATACAATTTCTTTCTCTTCTTGAGATGTTTTCCACTAAACAACGTAGGATGAATATCTGATCTACACAACCTCTACCATCCTGAAACCCCTCTTTTTCTTTCCAGCTGATTCCTGTGCTATTTCTCTAACCCTCTCAATAAATATTTTACCATATACTTTTATATTAAGAAGACAGATGCCTGTATGATTACCATATGCTTCGTTTTTCCTTATTCCTTTGTATAGGATAATAATTATACATGACTTCCAATCCTGTTCAGGACTGTCTTCGTCCCAGGCCAGTCTGCACGTCTTCCATATTCATTCTGCTACTATCTCTCCCTTGTGCTTCATCATTTCACCACATACTACATCAATCCATAGGGCTTTTCCCATTTTGACTTTCTTCATTGTCTTCACTACTTCCACCCTACTGATCTCTTCCTCCCTTCCCATCTCCCTCCATCTCCCAGCCATATATACTTGTGTTACTTTCATTTGTTTCATTTTGTTTCATTTATAAAGGGTCCAACTTGCTTGTATGTATCGACTTTGGTCACCTAATTGTGGCTATCCATACTGCTTGGTCTCTGGCAGCCACCTTATTCTGTCCGTTATCCCAGAGGTCACACTCTGTGACCTCCTCCCTGGTCTTTTTCATCCTGCTTCTTGCAACCCTATCCCCAGTGTTCACACTTCTCACTTTTTGCACCCAATCGTCATCCCCCATCCTTTCCACATGCCCAAACCATCTCAGTCTATCCCTCCTCATCACAACACCATTTCACTCCAGTCCTGTCCTTCCTTTCAACTCTTCAGTCATAAGCCTAGCCTCCCCAGTCCTTGCATTTAAGGACACACAACACATCCACCTAATCATTGTTATATCCTTATATTTGAATCCACTAATATCCTTTTCCTTTACTGCCCAGGTCTTACTATCATACAGCTTTACACTCCTAACCCATGTCGCATACAATAGTCCCCTAGCACAGAGAGAGAGCCCTCACAATATTAGGAGAGGCAACAGTTCCCAGAACTTATTCCAACCACTCCTCACTCCATTCCCACCCCCAGCACATAACTTGACTCCCAGGTAACAAAACTTCCACATACTCGAGATTCATCAGCAAGATCACTCGTTTCATGTCTTACAATCTCCATATGCTCCCCCTGACACACCACACACACAGTATCAGCATATCTCACTGTGTGCCTCTAATATCACTACATCTCTCATGCACCCACTTATCACAAATACTGAAAGGATGGATTTAATTCCCACACTTTTGTGGCAGACACATCAAGGACACTCTCCCTCTTCTTTGACAGTACTGCCACCAGCCCTTGACGCCATAAGTTTTGCCTTATCTGCATTTACTTTCATGCCCCTGTATCTCACATCATCTCTATCTATCTGTCTATTGCCAAATGCCTTAATCCCATAAAGGGTGGCCACAAACAAATCTCCTCCATGTCGCCCTGTCCCCCGCCATTTCACTGCCCTGCTCCCAGCTCGCACCCCCATCTCTCATATACCTCTCCATTCCATCCCTCCATCTCATCCTTGGCCTCTCCCTCCCTCTTCCCCCCCTCCAGCTCACTCACATACACTCTCCTTGTCAGTCTCTCACTCTCTATCCTTTCTGTATGGCCAAACCACCTTACTGTGTTTCTCCCAGTGCTTCCCATCACATTCTCAAGGAAGCAGCAACCTTTCTTCCTTGTTGTAACCTTTCAAGCACTTCACCCTCCAAACTTCCATCCTTAGTCATCACACTACCCAAGTTCTTAAATCACTCACATTTTCCATTTCTTCCTCATCCAGCCTCACTGTTCATTCACTGATTTCACTTCTCCCAAAGACCATCACTTTACTCTTCCCTACATTCACCTTTAGATTCTGTTTCTTACACACTCACCCAAACTCATCCACCAATCCTTGAAGCTCCCCTTTGTCTCCACTTAACAACACAGTATCATCTGTAAACAACTACAGGGAGTTTTCAAACACTGCCCTCTCTCATTAGGGCCTCTCCAACATCCACTGCCCTACCTTGTATCTCTTTTATAACCCCA
>JAGKTI010027936.1:0-13104 GCA_018397915.1 Birgus latro | reverse complement strand
TGTGGTTATATACAAAATCCATGGAACGGGCAACAGTTTAAGTAAACCTGGTGGGATGCCATCGAGGCCACATGCTTTATTGCTTTTGAGTTTCTTTATTTGCTCCGATACCTCACAATATGTTATGGGGTCACTAAACAAAGGGATATACACGTTGGTACGAAATGAATTATTATCAAAATCTTCCCTTTCACCCGGATTAAGAATTTCATCAAAATGTTCTTTAAATTCGTCATCAGATGGGGATGCAGTAATCTGAGACTGATCTTCATTAAACTCCCCATTCCAATTAATGGCGCGCCACACCTTTGCGTCATCATTATTTTCCAATAGACGCTCCCACCTATTCACAAACTCGTCCCATCAGGCTCACGCAGGTGAGTCCGACTTGCAGTGGCAAAATCGTGCAAGGTGGCGCACATGCTGTCAACTCCAACATCAATATCACCATCCAGCCCGGGCGGCTCATGCTGTGATGACACTTGCACGAATTTGTCGTGATCAATAGAGTCCCATTTAATTGGTTTACTTATTCTCCCTCCCTGGACCTTATTGTGTAGCACAGCATGGTCCCCCAGGCAAGATGCACGGTAAACAAGATGCTTTATATCAACAGATGAAGTAAGTAACGAAATCGATATTGGTGCATGGTCTGATGGTAACAGTAAATCATTATCAACTCTATAATAAAAAATGTTCCCTACAAGGCTGGAGGAGGCAAGGCAGACATCTAGTTCAGATACCCAATGCCTGCCCTGGCGGTAAGTAAGGTTACTTAGAAAACTATGATCAGCACACTTTAAGTTATTCAGTATTACCATCTTTTCTTCCACACATATGCCGAGAACAGCACTAGCATTATCGTTCGCCACTCGCACAGGGTCTGGTATATCGGGGTATGAGAAATGTGGCAAATCCATGAAGACCAGTAGCTCGCGAACAGCCCTCCCAAATCTTGCATTAAGGTCACCAATGACTATACAGCCTTTGTAATGCTCACTCATCTTAATCTTTGCTTGCACGGTGCTAAAAGATGCATGGCTAAAATATGGTGAAGCTGAGGGCGGTATATAACAGCATCCGAACAGCACACCCGCGACACACGTAAGCTTGAACCAGATTTGATCCACAGTACTTGTATCCATGTCGGTGACGTACTGATTCAGATGCTGCTTAATGAGAACACACGTGCCACCACGGTGGGGATTATTACTGTCATAACTAACATAAGAAACATAACCTGGAAAGGATACTGGTATAGATGTTTTGATTTCATTTAGACTCACAATATCAAACTTACGGAGCATTTCCATTACATTATCTTTTTCCATCTTAGTCCTCATTGTATTAATATTCCAAGACACAATCCTTATGCATTTTTGTGGTCGTCTTAAAAACAATTCAGTTTCCACTCATCTATAACCAGTCCACCCAAGTATAGCTTCCTCTCCTTGACGTCAAGCCGGATCACACAACCTTGGTTTTCCGGCCTGTTCTTTTCAGTAGCCTCTGCCGTGCGTAACCGCTTCCACTCCTGCCGGCCTGCCGGGTGAAGATCCTTCTTAACATAAATCCTGTCATAAGGTAAGCCATGGTCCTTCAGCTTACGTGTTTCGCTCAGTATCTTGTCTCCCTCACCCTTGCTTTCTACGATTACCAGGACGGGGCGTTTCCTTCCGTCGTTACCGTTGTTTTGGCCCAGACGTCGGCAGGAACATATCCGCGTGTTGACTCCCAGCACGGACATTACCTTGCCGATCTTGGTATCGTCGTCTGTAGCACCGTCCAGAGCTTCCCCTTCATCAGGCACACCAAGCATCACAAGGTTGTTTTCTCTTTCCTTCCGATCAATGCCCTCCAAAAATTTCTGCTGTTGTACGATGATGCTTGCCTGAGTATCAATTCTCTCCTGCATCTCTTTTAGCTTCTTGTTTATGTCTCCCTCCGATGACATAATGTCCCTCTTCAGATCCGCCAAGTCCTTTGAGATATCTGCTAAACGTGCTTCTAACCTGGCATTGGGCCCAGCATCTTCATCTGAAGCAGACAAGATGGCATCAGTAAGCTCATCCTTATTTATACTCTTCAGTTGACTACGCTGTAATTTACGTAAATCACCTAAAGATCGCACTGGCATAGTTGAGCAGGAGACTGGGGTCTGGACAGTCACCTAACCTGTAGCACCGCCGTCACTGTGGAAACGGCGTTGTGGTTGTCGTGGCAAGTTGTGACGTCACACCCTTACTGCGCATGCGCAGAAAATGGCAGCATATTTGAGGGAAGGTTGTGTCCAGGATATTCACTTTTCCCCCACAAAAAAGACTAAGTCCATGTGTAATTTCTACTTCAATATAACCCCTCCATGCAGAGCACCTTCACGCACAACATATATAAACAGAGGCAGTTAGGGGTCACTTGTGGGCGTAGAAATAGGTTGAAACACGGGAGCAACAGCTGGCCAGACGTCAACAAAGCAGTTATAGTACTTTAAGCCTTTTGTATTAGCATTATGGTAATCATTCATGGAGTCACATAATTGTTTTTAAGGCCATACAGCAAACTATTCACGACATCAACAAGAGCAAAACTCAATCACCACTCCCGTCCCACGTAACAGGACGAGGCCCATTCATTCATAGAAACTTACACTACTACTGCCACGCTGCCACATTTGGTCAGGTGATAGGGTAGGGAAGTAGTAGAGGGGGTGTAGAAACTCCTTTCCTCAACTGTACCAGCTTAATGCTCTTAGCAACATCAAAAGATGAACTACCGGCAGATGAACTATTAGCTTCAGGTAAACTATCAGATTGCTTCAGTCTGAATTCGTGATCCATTTCCTTTTGATTGATTTGAGCTTGTAAATCTAATTCTTTCATCTTAGCACTCCATACTGTTCATGCTTTCTCATTTTGGCTTGCACTTGTAATTCCCTCAGCTTAATTCTGGCTAACTCAGGTTGTACCTTATCACTAGAATCATGAGCAAAAAAAGCACTGGGGCCATGTATCTCCGATGCCAAAGGCTCGGGGTCAACATCTTGTGCAGTATCAAGTGGCTCAGGACTAGCTATGGAGGACTCACTTTGCACAAATATGGTTTCCAGCATTAAATCAAGTAACCTAGTCTTAATGACTAAGGCAGGAATTCTCACACTTAAGGCCTTGGCAAGCAATTTGAGCTCATGCTTCGTAAGTGTTCTCACTCTGGTTGGGGTAGGCTTAGGATAAAAAAAAAAAAAAAGGCTTTCACATCACTATCACTCATCATATTAAAGTAAGCACTGTGTATTGGCCAAGGTTATTAATATATCACAGAGCTATCCCTAGAAAGAGGTCGCCAAATTGTTATGGGCGTACATATTATGGTGCACTCTTAACCCTTTACTTAATTACCAAAAGGAATAAGGTAAAGCTCACAAGAAAACTAACTGAACTTTACTGTACACTATAACATACACACACCAAAGAAGAAACCAGAATTCGTTTTACAAAAGGGGAATGTACATAGCCCTGCAGATACAAATATAAACTAAGTAACTCTTACCTAACCAGTTCACACTCAGTGGAGGCTATGTTCACAATCAGTACTCACAGATTACAGAACTTGAGTAGCTTGGAGACAGGGTTAAAATCCAAGTACAAATCACACACAAGTGTAGTTGGAGAAGTGAATAAATCACACAAGTATAGATGGAGAAGTGAATAAACTGAATAGGTGCACAAACAGTGTCTTTTGTAATCAATGTCATGTATTGAGCAATGTGAGAAAATATGAGGGAAAGTGTAATAAAATGTGACAAAAGTGTATGTGACAGTGATAAAAGATGTACGAATGTGTCTCTTAAAAGTGACTGAAAAAGTGACACTCCCGCTAATTTCTGAGATTATAAAAGGTAGGTTTGTCCGCCTCTTTTGGTTAATTAGCCATTAGGCTGTCTTGAATACAATCTCCAGCCACTCATCAACAATAGAGCCACGTGCGACCCATGAGGGGCCTTACTTAATTCACACACAGCCAGTTTTGAGCCATCAAGAAAGTCAGAAAAGCATTTGGCAGATTTCGATTGGTAGTTACTCTGAAATATGCTCCACCCCTCTTAGGTTACACCTACTTATTCAAGGACAGAGTAGTTTAATGGGCAAAATCTGGGAAAAATAATTGAGTGTTAATCTATCTGTATCTATTTCCACAGGCCCAACTGACCGCTTAGGCAAACACAGCTGCACTGGGTCTCGACCCTCGGCAGGTCAAAAACTGATAAGAAAAAGATTAAGTGATTTCTTCAAAAGCGCTGACTAAACCCGCGCTCCCACGGCTCGAGCAAGCAGATGTAACTCAGTAAGGGGCTGACATTCGTAAGAGGAACACCCTGTTCTTTTCTCCAACATTAAAGAACTTAACCCGCCGAGTCCCACCGACGTACGATGCACGTCGCTACTTTTTTCCACAGACAGACCCAGCGACATGCATCGCACGTCACTCAATTGCAAGGCCCATTGTGTGCACATTTTTCAACATTCGCGGGTGATTTTTGGTAGGCATATGTGGGAGACCTTCTTCTACCTGATGTCAAGCGAGAATACTGCCTGGCCTCACATAACCCCTCCTTCCCCCCCTCCCCCCACACTAGGCAATTCACCTGTTAGCTGTAACCTGGCCAGTAAAGGTATGTTGCCCCACAGTCTCTCCAATGAGGAAATCCATGGTGAAAGTGATTCCTGAGGTGGAGGACAAAGAAAGAAAGAAGCTAGAGGTAGAAACAAACAGAAGTGATGAGGTGGTAATGTCGTAAAGGAAGGTGCCATATACTGGGGTTTTGGGTGAGTGAACAATGCTTATAAACTCAAATATTATTGTGTGAAAACCAATATAGACTTGTACTACACATAAATTCGTACCAAATAAATGAAATAAATACGTAATTTAAAGTGGCTTGAATTAGTTAACCCTTCCATAGTTCGTTTTCTTTAGCCAGGTACCCTGAAAGAGAAGGAAAATGTAAGGTTGAGTGACACCTGTATCGTAAGGTTGAGTGACACCTGTATCAACATATCTAACCTCAAGATCGCGATTTCTCTAAGAATTTTTGATGTTTCTCACCCAAAGCGAAGGTTTCAGCCAAATAACAAAAAGTCGAAAATCGGTCGGGATCTTGGGGTAGGCTGGGTAGAAAACCGGTCGGGACTGGACGGGTTAAATAGCTACTCCAGGACTTTCATTAAATCATCAAGGGACTGTGGATAACATTTGGTAGCAGCAGTGTCTCAAACTATCGTTCCTGACCGTCTCCTACAGTGTTTAGTGGCACCAAAAAATACTCGACGCCTCACATCTCACAGCCTCATCCCCTCAGTGCCTCTCGTGGTGTAGTACCGAGTATGCCTCTACAGGTGTACAACTTCACTCACCAGTGCCGTTCTCTAAACTGCTCCTGGCCGCAAGTGTCACCACAGCCGACCTACGCACCTGTCTCACCTGTTCCCGACACCTGGTCCCTGCTAGCCATATAGTGTCCCCTCCTCTCAAGGTGTCACCTCTCCAACGTCTGCCGTTCACCCCGACGCCATCCTCTGCATCTACTACCCATCAGCTCTGCACCTGCCCTGTGGGGACATCTGCTCTCGTCCCCACACCTCACACTCTCGCCCCTTGGTGCCCCCCATATGGTCCGGATTAACTGCTCGGACTCGTTTTCACGTACCATCTCCCAACCACTGAGCCACCAAGCTAAATCGCCTTCGCTCAGCCTCATCTTACATCTCAGGCTGCCAACCCTCTATTCAAGTATCGACTCAAGCCCAGCGAGCGACTCTGCCTCTTCCAAGACTCATCCTACATACCTACTACAAGTTGTATTCACAACCAGTCTCCTCCACCAAGAGCCAAGCAAGGGACCTACTCATTCACAACCAGTCTCATCTCCAGCAAGCTGACCCACCAGTATCCACTCACGTCCTCCTCTCCACTGCAAGTCCATGCCCTCTCCACTTCGTTCAAAACTCAGCTGTGTAACTATAATAGTATATCTTCATCCACCCATTATTGACTTTCTATAGAGATTATCCCCTTGATTTTCTCTACAGATTGCATATTATTGTCAATATTCATCTCACTCCTCTTACTTCATACTCATCTTCACCGACTATATTTATTAGTCATCGGCACACTACATGTCATACTTTGAATATACAGAACTTACTCCCACCCTCTCAGGCAAGAAACAACAAATGATCCCACACCACCCGCCGAGGACGATTCAGTGACTTATTTATGTAGCGGGCCCACGTATCCACGACCCAACTCAGGCCCTCACACTTAATTTCCCGCCAACCCACATAACTTCCATTCAGATCCTATAAATCCAGATACCTTGTACTTTATCCCTGATTCTACACAGCTTCCTTCTATCCCTACTCCTTCCACTATCGTTAACTCTCCTGCCCCACTTCGTCTCCCGTCTACAAGGGGAGGCGGTAGCTCGATCGGTAGAGAGTTGGCTTGCAGTCCCGTGGGACCCAGGTTCGAATCCTCGCTGGTGCAGGTAACAGATTAAGGATTTGAATTTCATTAAAATCGGGCTTTACTGATCTACCAGAAGACCCGCCGACATGTCGTAAAAATAACCCCGCTAATACCAATACACCAGTCCTGTATGAGACAGCCCTAGCATGTATTCAATATGGACGGTGGGTGTTAAGCGCCGAAGTGGTGACATGTAGAGGTGTATGGTATGTAGGAGGACGACTGGGCCTTGATAGCAGGCTGTAAAGCCTATGCCCAGAGTCGGACACATAAAAAAAAAAACACTACATATAACTGCCACTACCTACTCTCTCTCTGTCCCCTACTTCAATCACTTCCACACTTCCAACCATGTCCCAAACAACCCCTGCTCCACAGTCTGTCTATCTTGATGATGCCAATCGTCTCAAATTTACCGGCGAAGACTCAACTTGGTATGTTTATGATTTCCTCTGAGAGGTAGAAACCAACATCCACAATCGGCGGATTACAGATGAAAACCCCCAGGTTTCTTATCACATGGGTCGCTTACACCAAGGCAAACTGGATGTCGGATCCACGATCCGTGCAGGACATTTCGATGGCATTAAAACCTTTGATAATTTCCGTAAGGAACTCATAACACTTTGTTGCCAGCATTCCAATGCCACATCTCTCACTGGATTCACTAATATCCTCGCTCAGATGGATGAGGATTCGACAGTCCTAACACAACATGCCAAACTACGCGAAGCAGCCGCTGCCATGAAAGCCACTAGTAGCGAGATGCGCCAATTACTTATAGGCACGAAATGGACAGAAGTAGATGGAGCTCCTATGCTTTCACTCAACAACTTTGCAGATTTAATTGGTTACCCGAGATTCCTCCATTGGCTTGATCCTAGACAGAGAGAGAGAGAGCCCTGGAGATAGGTTTCAATCCAGGAGATAACATTGTTCAGGTCACTAAAACCATCCATGGAAAAACAGGTTCGAACCGCATGCGTCAGGCCACAAACCTCCCCTTGGTCTCCCAGGTCTGTCACACCTCCACACAACCAGACCAATACCGCTCCCGTCGCACCACACAAGGCAGACCTGCCATGAATCATTCTCCAACCGCATGTCGTGATCAGTCTAGCATCCGACGGAACAGACAATCCTTGGTTGTTTGCTGGCACTGTGGTAATCCCGGACTTTGAGAAACCAGTTGCGACAGTAAACACAGACGACCTCACCCCCAAACTAGACAGCGTACGCCTTCCCGCTCGCGCCGTCCTACATGCAAGTGTCAAAAGACCAGTACGACTCACACTACTGAGGAGTGTCGTTACCTCAACCGCCGCCAGTCGGGGGAAGTGCCGCGCCCGTATCGGACCAATATGACGTAGCAACAGAACACCAACTCCCCATCCGCCATGTTGGACCCATAACTTCTTCAGGCCTAGTCATTCCAGGATGGACTAATGATATACCAACATCGTTCTTCATGGACACCGGATCTATAGTAAACTTGATTTCTAATACCTCTTTAGACATCATTCAATGCCAATGCAAACAAGTCAGTTTCCTTGAGCCGCCTGACATTCGCCTATGCGGTGTAGAAGGCTCAGAGTTTTAGGTCAAGGGAAGCGTCACTTTAGAGGTACAACTAGACAGCGCCTTGCTCCCTTTCCCAATAGAATTTCATGTTACTAACAAACTGAAATATCCAGCAGATGCCCTTATTGGCTTACCCACCATGGCACAACACTCCATTGCATTATTGCCTGCCTGATGTAGTATAGACATTTCTGGATTCCCAGTCCCCGTCCTGTACTTACAATAAACTCACTTTCAGTCCCCCCTGACTCTAGCACTACCTAAGAGTAGAGAACAAGACAAGCCCTCATCATCATATACTGAAAATGAAAAGATCATTCCCTCAATGTGTGACAGCAAGGACATGAATTCCTCAATACCTGATGATACATCCTCTCAGCATTCAGAAAATGCTCTTCCAAACTCCTTTAACGACAGCACTACAGCCGACTCAGACGTGTCTCAGTTAACTACCTCACAGAGTCTAACTGATGTTCTCCAACATGCAGAGACGAGGCGTTCAGTAATGAATACATGCACAATTTTGTTACCACATAAGTTCACCAAAGTCTCTGTTCGTGTTGTAGGTACGAAAGAAGGAGTGGATGTCCTAACACTGCCTGAGACGTGTTGTGTGAATGGCTTAACTTATGAATCTGCATGTTTTTTTTTTTTATGTGTCCGACTCTGGGCATAGGCTTTACAGCCTGCTATCATGGCCCAGCAGTCCTCCTACATACCATGTCACCACTTCGGCGCTAACACCCACCGTCCATATTGAATACATGCTAGGGTTGTCTCATACAGGACTGGTGTATTGGTATTAGCAGGGGTATTTTTACGACATGTCGGCGGGTCTTCTGGTAGATCAGTAAAGCCTGATTTACTGAATTTCAAATTCTTAACTTAAACTGTTCCCTGCCCCAGCGAGGACTCGAACCTGGGTCCGTGGGACCGCAGGGCATGGTCTTAGAGGACAATGTATGCTATCTCTACTTGCTCAGTGTCACTAATGCTCCACTGAAACTTAAAAGTCGTGTAAAGATCAAAGACTTCCTAGTAAACCCAGCGGCCGTAAAGGTGTGCCAGGAATCCTCTATCCCTACTGTTCATACTGATGATAGTAACCCAACAGGTGTATGTGCCATTAACTCTACGGGATCTGCTCCGACTCGTTCACCTGACCTGCTCTTGAGTCTAACTTGCAATTTTCCACAACATAAATCTCAACTGCTCGACCTTTTGCACCCGTACAGAAATGTGGTAGCCTTACCCAGAGAACCGATGGGCAGGACAGACATTGTTAAACATCACATAGAACTGGTACCAGGAACTCAGCCGATTTACGTACCAGTGTATCGGTTACCTCACAGTTCGAGAAAACAAACAGATCAAATGGTACAGAAAATATTAGTTCAGGACATTATCGAACCCTCCGTCAGTCCATGGAATAGCCCTCTTTTCTTAGTCCCAAAGAAGGACGGCAACTTTAGACCAGTAGTGGACTAACGTAAGGTAAATTCCGTAACTGTTCCAGACCGTTTTCCGTTACCTGTACTCACAGATTTGCTAGAATCACTGGGTGAAAATAACGTAGTCTTTTCATCCCTCGACCTCCTCAGTGGTTACTGGCAGGTCGAAATGGAAGAATCCTCTCGCCCAGTTACAGCCTTGAGCACCCCTTCCAGACATTTTCAGTTTAAGAGACTTCCTTTTGGTTGGAGGAAAGCTTCTTCAGTATTCATGCGACATATCCATTCGGTCTTCAGTGGCATGATGGGACACTCTTTTTGCTTACCTAGATGACATCATTGTTGTGAGTAAATCAATCCCTGACCATTTTGCCAAACTACAACAAGTATTGGAACGCTTAGAGCTAGCAGGCCTGAAAATCAACCTCAGTAAATGTGACTTCCTGAGACAGAAAATCAACTTTCTAGGACATGTCGTCGATGCCCAAAGCATTCATACTAATGACGACAAAACTAAGGCGATCATCAATTTCTCAGACCCTACCACTACCGATGCTGTAAGGAGTTTCCTGGGCCTAAGTGGTTACTACCGTAGATTCATGAAAGACTAAGCAAAGATCGCCGCTCCCCTAACTCTCTTACTAAAGAAGAATGTACCCTTTGTATGGACTGACAATCAGTCACAGGCTTTCCAAGCACTAAAGACAGCTCTTGTAAATGCCCCACTTTAAACATTCCCTGATTATACAAAACCCTTTCTTCTATGCACAGATGCCTCAGGCACAGGACTTGGTGCAGTTTTAATGCAACTCGATCAAGCATCAAGGAAGCGTGTAATAGCGTATGCTACTTGTGCCCTTATCACCGCTGAACGTAATTACAGTGTCACCAATTTAGAAGCTTTGGCAGTAGTCTGGTCCTTGAAACATTTCAGAGACATAGTATATGGTTATCCAGTGCATATCTAGACAGACCACTTCCCTCGATGTGATTTGTTTAAGGGACGCAACCTCACCAGTAGGTTAGCTAGATGGTCCATCGCCATCCAGGACTTCAATCCCACTTTTCAGTATGTCCCAGAAAAATCGAATGTAGTCGCAGACGCACTCTCACGTCATGTAGCAGCACCTGTCACGTCCCTGCAGCCCAAGGTCATTGAAAGCACAACCCAAACATCCGAGGTTGTTCAAAACTCTCAGCACAAAGATCCCATATGGTCCAAAGTAGTTTATTTCCTAGAATCAGGAGATGCCTCGGGCCCTCGACCTTACTTACTCTACCAGTACCACTAGATGAGTTCATACTAAAAGATGATCTCTTGTACAGAAAAACATTCCTTACAAGGAAGGATTTGCCCAGCAGAGAAGTACACCAACTCGTTGTCCCTACTGACCTAATATCTGCTGTCCTTCACATAGTTCATGATACAGTTCATGCATCCCATCCAGATAAAGACCGATGCTTGCGCCAAGCACGTCTCGAATACTATTGGCCAACCATGCGCCGCGATATCAATGCGCACTGTGACTCTTGCATCTCGTGCCACCACCACAAAGGATCACCCGGTTTACCAGCACCTCTCTTACAGTACCCAATCCCCTCACGACCATGGGAAACAGTCTCCATCGACCTTTTAACACCTACACCGCGGAGTTGTCGGAGGAGCGCCTGGCCCTTCCCGTGGGGATGGATACTCGTACTCCGACTGACTTTTTTAAAATATTTGCCAAAAATCAGTTATTAGTCCTAGAATATTATAATTATATATTCACATGGCACATACCTTCAGCTTTCCCCTAGGATTTTTTTTTTTTTTAGCAATCGTCGACTACCGTAGGACTTGTGGAGACTTTTGAAGTTGGGTAACTAAGTCTCCACTTTACACTTCCCGACATCCACTAATCTGAATACCACTGCCAAATATTATCACTAGAAACACTATTCATTGGTTTCCAAGTAGTTTGGAATCCATACTAATAAATAAAAAAAAAGCTGTGAAAGCAATGTAAAATACGAGCGCGTACGAGCCTCCCACTCGGGCTAATAATTCGCCAATAATTCGCCGCTGGTATTCTGTAATTTTTTACTCATATACACACTCACACTTTATTATTTCTAGTACTTTATTACTTACATATATCTACAGTCCTTTGCCGCTTCCCACACGATGTTTAGTAGCGGTAGGGGTCACAGGGCCTTTTATAATAGGCGCAAAAGCGGCAGAAATGGAGGAGCGCCACTTCACCGTGAAGGACAAGAGCAAACTGACTGTATTAGTGTTGCCACCTCGGGAAAAGTTTTTGTACCGCAAGTTTGACCGAAAATGTACCGTTTGTATCGCTATTTTAAAGTGTACCACAAATGTACCACTTTTTGTGAAAGAAACAAATGATAGCAAATAGAAAAAAAGAAGCTAGAAAATCAGTGAGTAAACAGGGACCACATCGGTTGATATATTCAAGCACAGCCAATCCTGAGCAGTATGAAAGAATTTCCCTAAGTGCTGCAGTAACAAACCTGTAAACAAATTAATAAAATTGGCTGTAAATAATTATGATACCTTCCACCAAATTATTTATGCATAATACCGCCATTAGAAATATGAATAACGAACACTCAGATGCTTATTGATAAAGCATTTTTTTTTTCTTCAAAAAACAGCATCACACATTTGAATGATTATACAGACAAACACCATTCATATAAACCACCATTATACCCTATCTGTATCTGTACCATTTTTAGTAGTACTCCATAAAAAGCCATTTTACTACAGGAACACTTTTATATTACTGTCATTACAATTCTTAACTATATATATTATTACATACTAAACATTATTCAATATAATATCCAGCATCACGAACATGTAACACACTGACCTAGGTCTGGCCTGTTTGGATATTTCTAATTATGTTTTCTTTATCAAGGCCGTTCAAAAGGCCTATTACTCTTCATCTTTAATCCCCTATAGGTACAATATCTATTACCGACGTTTGTGTATCCAAATATTCGCTTGTGTGGGCAACAGGCTGAGAGTTAAAATATATGTAGCACAGTACTACACAAAACACTCTTAACACTTACTTATCCCTTTTATAAGCCAAGGGCAAATTGACATCTTAGGCAGGCTCTAGTGTAGTAGTGACACACTTTAGTACAGAACTCAACTGAACTCAGTGAAGAACAACTGCCGCTCTCACTCTCTCTGGATGCTCCGGCACTCTAGCTAAACTGCGTAAGACTTTACCAGCAGGCAGTAACAAATACGATAAGGTATATACCATATCAGTTCGCGCTGCCAGCCCCGCCCAGCCTATCATTGGCGCCGCCTTTAGTTGCCGGATGGATTAAAAAAAAAAAAAAAAAAAAACTTCGCTTTGGCATGCAAACTATAAACAAAGCCAGGATGAAGCCTGTCCACACCTTACTATGGCCTTCCGTTTGAAACTCACTAATGGTGAGTTTGACTCGGAGAGAGCATTTTTCTTGCAGCTAAGTGTGCTAAATATTATTATAAACTATAACTTTAGACTAAATTCAATTT
>JAGKTI010027935.1:0-12559 GCA_018397915.1 Birgus latro | reverse complement strand
CAACCGGGCAGTGGATCCGCCTGGTCATATCAGTACCACCACGTGAAGGCTTTCCTCTCTAGCATCACTCTATAAATTATTCAACCCTCATATTATTGATGTTCATAATAATTGGGTAGAGTCCTATGATTATCCCATTTATCATTTATAATTATCGAATTTTCTTTATACTGCATCAAGCATTAATTTTCAAGCTCTAACATATTCCTGCTTTCCCGTGTAATTATCGGTGTTATTTTTATTACTCTATGATTATACAAGCAATAATTTTCCTACTTTCCTCTTCAGTTATCGTTTTATTGATGTTTATGGAGTTTTGTGTATAATTATTTGGTTATAATTTTGTTATATTTAGTTGAATTTTGTGTATAGTTATCTAGGTTTCTGTATAATTATTGTTTTGACCATAATTATCATGGTATTTTTCTTTTGTTTTCTGTTTTCGACGGTTGTCATTTTTGTGTAATAGTTTTGTCATTTTTTTGACATTTTCTTTGCAATTGTATTTTTTTATTATTATTTTTTCATTGTTCCTCTATCATTTTCTCCGATTACCATTTCTATATAAGCCTGAGTCTGTAATTGTTTTATTTTCTGTCCATAGTTTTCATTTTTATAGAACCGTTTTGTCTTTAATTATTAGTTTTATTTTATCAGATTATCATTCTTACATAATCGTTTGGTCTGTAATTATTAATCATTTATTTTCTCTAATTATCATTGTAATATAATGGCACTGACTAAATTTCAAGGTTTTATTATCATNCCCCTTTTCGTAGAATCGTTTTCTTTATAATTATTTATCATTTACTTTCGCCATAATTTACATTTTTATGTAAGTCTTTTAATAATTATAAAGGAATAATTATTGGCGTATTTTAATCACCCTTTTTTTAACGATCCCCTTTTCCAGTTTCTGTATAATTATTCATGCTGGTCATTAATTACATAAAAATCTGTAATTTAATTAATGAATAGTAGATACGTCTCCCAGTTCCAGTAATTATTCAATGATGTATAATTTTGACGCCATGTTTAATCTAGTGGAGAAATTATTGAATTTTTACCATAATTCGCCAGATTTCTTCCTTTTCGTCTCCTCCTCCTCCTCATTATTATTATTATTATTATTATTATTATTATTATTATTATTATTATTTGGCTTCATGCATAATTCTGATATTTGACGATAGGTAAATTAAAAATATATATATATATTTATCAGGATGCAAATGCTAAATTCGCAATGAAAAATGTAGTCATGTTTTAACTTGATGGTTATGATGATGAAGATGATGGTGATGGTGGTGGTGGTGTTATTAATAATGTTGTTTGTGAACCTGAAGAAGAACATCAGCATTTTCACATGAGGCGCGCACACACACTTACACACACACACACACATATGCAGTAACACACATACGGTACACTCACAAGGATACATACGTACATACATATATATACACACATACATACATACTTCGCATGCACACATGCAAAAGCACTCACATACACAAAATTCCTCATGTCGCACACATTCTTACATGCATATACATGCGTTCAATAATGTACACACACACACACACACACACACACACACACACACACACACACACACTTTTTATGTGGACAAATGGAACACCCGCGACCCCATTTGCATGTGTACTTAATCTCTCTCTCTCTCTCTCTCTCTCTCTCTCTCTCTCTCTCTCATGCAGAGTATTACAACAGATATGGCGTTTTGTGTGTGTGTGTGTGTGTAAATAATTGAGTACGTGTAAATAAGCGAGTCCATGCGTGTGTGTGTGAATGCGTATGTCAGCAAATGGTAGCGTGTGTGTGTGTATGCGCATGAAAATAAAAGAGAGCGTGTGTATGATAGCCCTTGTGTGTATGTATGTATGAGTGCTTGTACACGCGTGCGGGTATGTATGTATGTATTTAATGAATGATATTACCTGAACAAACGGCCGTGTGTGTGTGTGTGTGTGTGTGTGGATGACTCTCAAGGAATTCGTCAACTGTTACCATGTGCGCGTAATTGTTAGCATGTGTGTATGATTGTCGTATGTGCGTTTCTATGAGTGAATGATCACGTGTGCGTGTGTTGCGGTTATGTGCATGAATGTGTGAACGAATTATAACGTTAGCCTGTATGTATATATATACAGTATATATGTGTGTGTGTGTGTGTAAATAAAACACGTACACATAAAAGCGTGTGCGTGGGTGATTGCGTGTGTACATACGTATAAACACGTTCACAAATAGCAGCGTGTGGTTCACAAATAGCAGCGTGTGGTTGTGTGATTGCGTGCGTGCGTGCGTCTATGTGTGTGCAACGCGCGCCTGAATGACAGGTTACTCCCCACCACCACAATATCCCCATCCATCCCCGGGCGAAGACGTGTGTTACTGCTTCAATTATGTACACCTTTACCACCATTACAGTACAAATTACATCCCGATTGTGTACAGATTTACGTTTTTTGTACTTTTTGTTACAACACCATTGTAGTGTATAGTTACTTAATTTGTTGTACTTTTTTGTTACATCAGTTATACAGTACAGTGTTACATCTCCATTATGCACATATTTGCTTAGTTTTTGTACTTAATGTTACAGTACGCTTTTGTAACTTTATGGAAATTTACCTATCCGTCCCAGGGCTAAAACAGGCCAGTACAGTGCTCCAGTCTTGTACAGTCTTAGTACTTTTATTGTACATGGTTACTTTTTTGTACTATTTGGTGTTACAGTACGTTTTGTAACTGGAAATTTGGGTGTATTTGTAATCTTGTTTGTATCTATTCTTTTTTGAGTCTCTTCTCTCTCTCTCTCTCTCTCTCTCTCTCTCTCTCTCTCTCTCTCTCTCTCTCAATAACATTTTTATCAGTAGTAGTAGTAGTAGTAATAATAATAATAATAATAATAATAATAATAATAATAATAATAATAATAATAATAATAATAATAATAATAGCGTCACCATTTTTCAAAATTTCCAAAACCTGCCTAAGCCTCCAAAAATAATATTAAAAAAAAACCATCGTAAATATATACTGTTAATCCGCTCGCAAGAATCCCCAACAGCTTTCCCTCGCCAGTGTTGCCAGAGCGCGCGTCAATTATTTACCGTGTGCGTAGGTCAGGGTCGCGTTTGGAGTGAGTTTGGTCCGTAACAAGTGATGCTTAGCGATTCATTTTGTGTGTTGGATTTTAGTTCTTTTTATGGTAATTTTGCTGAGAGAGAGAGAGAGAGAGACACATAACTAAAGTTTTGGAGTAATTTATTTTGGGTTATACTAGTTTGCTTAGATTTTTTTACTTCGTTATTTGTTTATTTATTGGGGGGAGGGTTAGATTTTCATGAACTGATTAGAGATACTTCATGACAAGAACAGTAACAGTATCACTAACAATAACAACAGGCGCCAGGTAATCATCCTGACAAACGAACACCTGTGGAAATACCTGTGTGCTTAGAATTTTTACAGCACTTCATATATATATATATATATTCATTTCTTATATTCTTACCATGTATACCTGTTTATTTGTCTATCTTTGTCTGTCTGTCTATCTGTCTGTGTATCTATCTATCTGTCTGGCTGCCTACCTTCCTACCTGCTTGCCTGTCTGCCTACCCATCCACCCACCTACCTGTCTACCTGCCTACCTACCTACCTACCTATCAGTCTGTGTATCTATATATATCTATCTCTCCGTCTATTTATCTTTCTAGTTTTGTTACACAGACGATGTATTTAGGTATATTGCAGGAGTCTTATTTTCATTTTTATATATATATTTCGTTGAGTCAGAAGAATATATTTAGTACAGAAGCCTCCTTGTAGTGAAGGGGTTAATGAAGGATGTATCTAACCCCTTCAGTTCGAGAAGTCGCTCCAACGCAGAGAAAAGGGTAGGGGAGTAACAGAGAGGAAGAGGGGGGGGGGGGTACTTTTGCCACTAAGGAATTTACAGGAATAGAAAATAAAATAATCCTCGTTCTGAAGATGTCACCCACACAAAGTTAAATTAATAACTAACAAAAGTAAACAAAAAATCCTCGTGCTGAAGGTCACCTATACATTGTCAAGGTTACGTTGATTTACTATACAACAGGTTTCCACTTTTTTTTTTTTTTGTGGTACCGTTAGTTGGTGGGGGTGCCTAAATCCGGTTCGGTCGATGCTGCTGTTTTCTGTTTATTCCCTCATTGTCAAGGTGAAGGTTCCTTGCTCTTGGCCATTTCCGTTTTCTTCGATGGCGGGGGACTGTGATTTCGCCTGTTTCCTGTTATTATCTTTTTTTGTATCATCTCTTGCTTTTATTTTTATTCATGATACCTCTAGACGATTTTTATTGAGGAAGACTGTTTTCGCCCCTTTCCTGTTATTATCTTTTTTTCCATCATCACGTGCTTTTATTTTTACTCATGTTACTTCTAGACGATTTTTATTAAGCCTGGAGACTTTTTGAACGGGGGGAATTTTAGATAGAGGTTTTTTGAGCTGCATAAATCGTCTGGGAACAAGGAAATAAGAAAGTCTTAAAGAAGGGAATAGCTACTCCAGTTCGGAAAATCTCCTAAGCTGAGTAAAATCACCTGGAAATACCGTAGCAGAAAATACTACTAGTACCACTGTTACCTGTAATCATTATCATCATCATCATGATTATCATCATGCTTAATTTTGGACAGCAGTAAACACAAACCATCCTTATTTCTGTCTTCTTCAAGCTGAATATAATCTCTTAGGGGAGCAAATAACAGTAATAATAATAATAATAATAATATAAATGAAAAAGAGAGGTAATCATGTTTTCTTTAAGGGTGCACTACAGTAAAAAAAAAAAAAATCATGTTATCTTAAAGGATGGACTGCAGTAAACTCAGCAGCCTCCCCGGTGCCCTGTGTTGTTTGCTTACCTGACGTGACGCAACGGCTCAGTTAAAGGGGTCATGAGACGACGGACTTGATTGAAATAGGGTCTTAAAGCTTCATCATTATCATCCTTATCTTCATCATCATCATCATCTGTTTTTCTTCTTCTACTGCGCAAGAAATATTAAAAACAATACTCAATATGCCACTAGTATCTCCTGTTAGAAAATGAAATGTTTGCAATTTCATTTGTACTGCCGTTAGTTGTCTTTTTTTTTGGGGGGGGGAGGATGCGGCATGGAAGGTAATTGTCTACTTCTACCACTACTATTACTGCTACTACTGATGCTACTGCTACTACCATCTCTACCACTACCACACTGCTACGAGTAATAATAATAATAATAAAGCGACTGTACCACAGACATGACAAATATTGTAAGACAGGAAAAAGGCATAAGGAGGGGCGATCCAAGGGTTTCACACATTGAACAGGTGTTAATATGCCACACCACGCGCGGGAGAGAGGGGGAAGGGGAGAGGGTGAGGGAGAGATGCAGGCTTTACTGAGAAGAGAAGAGCAGACATAGTTCTGAGAGGAGAATATTACAGTAAATGCTAAGAAGAGAATATTATAAACAGTAGGAAGCGAAGTGTATAAACCCTGCAGAAAGTACATATGTATTTCAGCATATCTATTAATAATTATACTCGTAGATCTGATATCAGTCATGGGTAAGTTTATTTTTAATCTCAGTCAAGGAACCCAGAGAGGGAGAGTAGGGGGGAGGGGGATTCGGAGGGGAGGGGAGGGGAGGGGAGAAGGCCGGACGAGGAGGGAGGCATTGTTTTGGTAGGGTTGCATATTGGCAAGCGATCTATTCCCGGGTTACGCAAAAGCGAAAACACTTTTATAAAATACTGCTTACTATGTACGTCAGTGATATGTATTGATACATTTTATTCTTTCTACATGGAATCTCATTTGCATTCCTTGTTGGCACAGGAACCGAAGCCGCGCAGGGGAATCATGCTAGGCTGAGGTGCCATGAACAGCCAGTTTGAAGTGTGCAGCATCAGTCACATCAACAACAACAACAACAACAACATTAGCACCCCAAGGGCAGAGAATAACAACATCATCGCTACAGACGGCAAGACCAACAAAGGCAGCATTGCCAACAGCAGTGGGATCCATAGCCAGTCAACCCATACGAGTAAGTTATTTATCTACTTTATCGCAGTTTATATATAAGTTGGGCTTGGATTACATCATCAGTCACATATTTCCTTTATTTGTATTTTTTCATAATATCGTCTATATATTAATGATGACTATTGGTGTCGAAGGCTGAAGGTTAATAGTGACTGGCAAACTGGGATTAATATATATCTGCAGGAAGACATGGAGTACAGTACAGTATAGCTTACAGTATATTGACATGAATTTACCACATAATACAGTTCCATATATTCTTTTATTTTTTATTTTACTTTTAGTATTTTACTTTCATTACCACTGCCACCAAATAAACTTATTCAACTTTGGAAGGACCCTTAGTTGTTAAGCATTAGTGAAGGCTGTATTTGTCCTCTCCAATAAATGTTTTCATTTTATTCTTTGCTATCTCCAGACTTTTTTTTTTTTTTTAGATACTGGAGGTGTTAACTGTAGCTGTTATTGTAATACAGGGCAGCCATACACTACGTGGGGATCTGTTAAGTTGAATAAAATAGTGTGGCATAAAATGAGATAATAAGAAAAGATATCTATCCTTGGGCTGAAGGGGTGTGAAATGACCATGAATTTAGGTTTATTAGACCCACCAAATTCTGCTTATAAGTTAGGTTGTGGCACTTTCACTCATTTCCCATGTGTCAATTGTGGCCTATATGCTTTTCTGAAAGGTAAATTGGGAACAGGAAAGTAGTAAAGCTAGCATGATTTTCAAAACTACCAGTAGTCTTAGAAATGTACAAAAAAAAAAAGTTTTCTATGAGTGAAGATAAATGATATTGTACTGTATGTGACAGAGTTTCGGAATAATCTTATATTAAGTTGACCCATACAGTACAGTGATGTATTTTTGTATTTTATCCTTCCTTTTCCCGGTAGATTTTATTGATTTTAGAAAGCCCCCTGGTAGTTGAGGCATTAATGAACATGTCTTACCCCTTGAGTTGGAAAAATCTGTGCAAAGCTGAATAAATCAATTGGATACGAAGAATGAGATAATAAAGGTGTCCTCAGGCTGAAGGAGTTAATGTAGTTCTGTTCAGCTCTTCGGTTGCTTTAACTCTACATATTGCGCTGGTATTGATGGTAATGCGGAAGTTAAGATACGAAGGCAGTAGCAGATTAATACGTAGGGTAGTAGAGTGATACGTGGTGTAGCTGTTGTACAGTACAGGTTCGTAATATGTTTACAGTAGTTGAGCAGTAATTTCATTGGTATGGGTGTAAATGTACCTTTCCTTCACTGAAATATGGATATCCCATTGTTGTTAAAGTGCAGTTACATTGTATAGAAAATCGCTGACGGTATGGAATGCTGTTTTTTAAGCGTAGGCTTATCTCACCAAAAGTATAATATGTTGGATATTTTTTATGTGATAGTCCTTTAGTGCTTACTGTATTAGGGGTATAGGGTTCATTTTTAATTGCAAAGTGTATTGGAATCCACAGTGAAAGAAGTTATACAGTTAATGAATGTTTGAGTTCAGTATAACATCTTTTATGAAGAAAAAAGCATGGCAGTGTATGAAGTCATGCATTTGCATAGTAGCCTATTTTATGCACTTATGATTAGTTATGTAATTACTGGCATATTGTGAAACAATGTTGAATTGTACGATTTTTAAGCAGTAAGTAAGATGACACGCGTTACATCCAGAATTCAGTCCCTTCAGTATGATGATGTACTGTATGCTTGTACTGTAGTCTTGCTGTTTCCGTAAGATTCTGTTCAGCTTAAGCAGTCATCTAGTAGTGGAGGAGTTAATTAGCTATAAACTGTCACACTCCTTTAGTTCAAAAAGCCTCTCCAAAGTTGAATAAAATCTTCAAAAGGTATCAGGAATAAACTAATACATCATTGGCTTGAAGGGGTTAAGTAATATCTGAACTAGGCCTCATTATAGTCCTGATGTACTGTTTATAAATAATTTGCCTTTATGGGCAAAGGGATCCCACAAGTGCCTTTTTTTTTTTTTTTATAATAATATAGCTTGGTTCACTACTATCTGCCTTGATAGGGCAGTCAGGTCCTTCACACCCCTAAAAATGCAGGAATTAGGCTCAGTGCACCCAGATTACTTGTGCTTTATAGCAGCAGTTATTTGATTTTATGAGCAAAATTAGACTAGTGTAATAGATACAAAAAGGTTGATTGCATATCAAGAAACATGTGAAAGACATGTAGAAAATTGAATTGGTAATATGTAAAATAAGTGTGAAATGATCTCCAGTAAATACCCTTCCCTACTGCCTGGGTCCCACTTACTACCAGTATTCCTGTGGCTGTCAGTGGATGTGGTTGTATAATAAAGTTATTAGATACAACAGATTAAAACAGCACAGGATGATGAAGCTGGCTTTACAAAACTTTACAGGTTATAGCAGTTGTTATAATCAGGGTCTCAAGGTTAGTTTGTGAGCTGCAGTGAATTTATCTGATATATGTGCACAGGTACTTATGTTATAGCCTACTTTGTAGTACAGATATCACTTGACCATCACATTACAGTATAATAATTACTGGCTGTACCTTTATTGTAGCTGTACATTCCTTATGAATGTACAGCAAATCCTTTTGCCTGTCAAAGCACACTGGTATAATACTATACACTACACAGTTTAGCCAGATATTTACTGTAATTTTTAATAATTGTTTTTGGTGTTATCAAAACTAATGCTAACTGTATAAGCTCACCACCCAACCATTCACTGTTATGAAGTATTGTAATGTGCCATTCCCAAGATACTTGATGTGTGTAGCTGTTATTGCCTCTGTATGTTATTTTAGAGGAGTGTACAGTATATTGAAGGATGGGTTGGAGAGAAGTAGGTTGATGTTCTGATTTTGAGGACCTTCAGTGTTCCAGGCTGGCTAAACATTACTGAATATCTGTGTGTGCAAACATAAGAGAATTAAAATCGTGAAGAGAAATTAAGAGCCCATTGGTTATACTGGCCATGACATTGCACTAGGTGTTGCCTTCGCTTTGTAAATTTCTCATAATTTTTGCAGTCATTGTTGTGTAAATTTCATCATTTTTGGAGTCGTTGTAGTGATGATCGTGAATACTGAGGTGCTTTGAGATGAGACTGATAATGTTTTGTGCAGGCCCAACTTGTGACCCTTCTCAGTCCAGCAATTCAGCCATGCAACAGAACTTGCTTAGTACTAACAGCATGCTTATATAACAGTTTCAGCTAACCCATAGTGCAGGTATGCAGTACAGGTACTCACTTGCTTGCCATTAACTAGTTTATGCAGAACTAACCACTTTTCTCTGCTATTATACTATCATATTTAATGAGTCAGTAGAATATGCTGCCTGTCTCATGCACTAACATTCTTTTCAGGTGTTCAAGAACATGAATTTGTGTGAGTGTGAATGTAATTGTTTTTGTTTTTTTTATTTAGATTTATTTTTTAGTATTATGGTTCTTTATTGTTTACTGAAACTGCTGTTAAGTAAGTCAGCAGTATCTTTTTTTAATTGGTTTATTTTTTGTTCTTGTCTATGTTACTATACTGGTATTACACCTTTTCACTGATGACCGATCTCTTGTAATTCGGTGGACCAAGTCACGTGCACTGTAATGAGAGGAAGGTACAGTAATGCCAACTAGTGTATGATGGTTTTATGTTTTTACTAATGTTTGAGTGATATACAGTACTTTCTACATTAATTTGGAAATCAGGAGTACTCATATGGTACTGTACTGTATGTGGCTTGTTCCTGTAACAAGCACTTATGGTACCTTAGGTCTGTATTAGCACTGAAGTAAACTGTACTTACTGTGACTTGTGTTATCACTTACTGCAGTGTACTTTCAGAGATTGTTTTTTTTTGTTCAGAATTTATCGTATCGTATGCGTATGATTTGAGAGTTGCATTCTGAATTGAAGACATTATTTTGGATTTTTTTTCCTTTCTTTTTATAAATGGTCATGTGAAGGAAGTTTCTATACGTGTTTGGCATTCATGTTCAAAACCAATACAGCTTGAGGTTTAGATCGCAACACATGGGGTTATCGGATTGTTTCTTTTTGTTTGCCATAATATCATGGTAGTTATCTTGAACACAAGTGAAACTGAATTTCAGATCAAACTGCACAAATATCTGTGGCTGCAGGACACCACACAGTATGTACAGTATTTTTAAAGTGCAAAGTACCCGATTGTCAAGTGGTGGGGAACTGAGTTGGAAAAAGCCGTATCTGTTGCACAAGTTTGAATCGAAGAAGATGCTGGGGATTTTTCTGTCACTCTTATGTTGGTCTCGTATGTCTTTGACAATATAGCCCTTGTCTCTCTACCTTCAGAGTGATTTTTTTTTTTCCTGTAGTTAATGGGTTATTCTTGCTGCCTCCAGATGATTCTATTTAACAGTGAGGAAATATATTACAGTGAAGGTTTGAAACAATCTCCAAGAAGCTTCTCTCCATTGTGAAAAGTCCCAACTAAGCTAACTTATATCATCCATGGGTAGAAAGAAGCAGAATGCACATCTTCGGGCAGAAGGGGCTGAAATGCATGACTGAGGATGGGATGGTTAGTCCGTAAGCAGGTGAATGAATAGGAAGTGAGGGAGAGAGGAAGGGATGGTGAGAGAGGAGATAAGAAAAGAAGATAGGGAGAGAGAGGGAAATATGAGAGAGTATGTAAGCAGATGAGTTTGTTTGGAAGTGGGTGGGTATGAGTGAAGGGAAAGGAGAGGAAAACATCAGAGAAAGTTTGTAAAGCAAGTGGATGAATAGGGTTTGTATTTAGAGTAAGTGATGAGTGGGATTGGTTTCATGTGGGTAATTGGGTGTGAGAGAGCAGTTAAGCAAGTGAATGAACCAGTGTGAAAGGAAGGAGGAAGTTTAGATTAATGAGTGTGTGGGTGTGGGTTTGCATTTGAATAAATGGTTATTAGAGAGAGGATATAAGTTTTTGGATAAACTGATGGGAAGTAAGGCGTATGCTTAACGGAAATGGATGTGTCAGAGTGATCGCGTGTGAGGGAAGGGCCATTAGAGTCAGTTTGTAAGAAAGTTAATTAATACATTCAGAAATGAGGAGTGTGTTTAATAAGTGTGTGGGAGTGGTCTTGTGTGAATGAAGAGTTGAAATATGAGTTAAGTAAAAAAAAGCTGATAGATGTGCATGTGTGGCTGATATCTGTGAGAGTGTGAAAGACTGAAAGGAACTGAGGATAATGAAAAGTGAGAGGTGTGTGTTAGGGGTAATTGAGTGTGTAAGGGTGTATTTATGAGTGAAGGAAGGTTAGGGAATGAAAACAGGGTGAAGATAGGTCAGTTGTATTAATGGATTGAGAATTTAAAGGTGGAATTTAGTGCTCAGTGTTAAGTAAATATACAAAAGAATAGTAAATTATGAAGATTATGCTTGTTGTTATGGATTTTCACTCACATTCAGAATACCATAAGTTTGAATTAATAGTTGTTCTGATCCTTTGTTCATTGGAGTCAAACCCCATAAGAAAGTATTTTAGTTCCTTCTTGTATCACTGTGTATATTTAAATTTACGATAGTCAGTTTAATATAATAGGAAAAAGCCTTACATAATGAAGTTTGAATTTGTTGTTGTAGTTCTTAGCCCAGTTCAGAATAATTTTGGTTTTATGGCTGTCTTTGATCATTTATTTATTGGAATCAAACCCCATATGGGATTAAGGCGTTTGGCAATAGACAAATAGGAACCCCAAGCAGATGTTACTTATGGCTTGAACGTACTGGATTTATTTTAGATGGTGGTAAGGTAGGATCCGGAGACGAGGAAGGAGAAAGAATGGAAGTTGGAGAATTATCAAACCTGTCATTTTCACAGGGCATGTTGTTATTAGTCCCCCCTCTTTTTTTTCCGTTTTCCCTTTCCTTGCTTTTTTATGTTTCCTCGTCCTGTTTTTTTGGTGGGGAAAAGGGGTAGGATAATGGTGATGATAGTGATGAATATTGTTTGTGTTTTTGTTCTCAGGTGAGGGGCTGTTGCGTTGAGGTCACGGTGGTTTGAGGGAGAGAGAGGGAGAGAGATGGGTAGGGTAAGGAGTTCAGGGAGGGAGAAGGGAATACTGTATAAGTAGAGGGTAGAAGGGGAGGTGGGAGGGAGGGAGGGGAGAGAGATGGAGGGAAGGGAGAGGGATCCTTAGGTATTAGGGAGGGTTAAGTGGAAGGTGGGGGTGGGGGAGGAGGGACTTAGGGATGAGGGGGAAAGGGAAATGAAGATAGAGGGAAAGGTCAGAGAGGTAGAGAAGGTCCGGAAGGTTAGGATGGATAAATAGATAAGATAAATAAGATAAGATAAATAACCCCTGTGTTTTAAGGAGTTTGAAAGGACAAGGAATATATGTACCGTGTATGTGTGTATGTATAGATAGATAGAAACATGGATAGATAGATAGATAGAAACATGGATAGATAGATAGATAGA
>JAGKTI010027933.1:0-13105 GCA_018397915.1 Birgus latro | reverse complement strand
CTCCCCTGCCACTCCCTTAACACCTTCAATACACTCACGTCATTTTGTAGTACATTTTTGCTGTCACACACTATTATGCTTCATTTACGAGTCCCGCGTGATTGTGTATGGGTGGAGAGATGCTGTATTGATTCTCTGCTGTTGATAAAGTCTATCCCAAGCTTTAAAAACATGTCTGTCTTCAGGTACCAGGAAAGTAGTAGAAAATACAACATCGGATCAATGGGTTACTTTGTTTTTAGGTCCTGCAGCTAAAGACAGATAATTTCATTCATATAGTATTGTAAAAAAAAAAAGCCACCTTGAGACACACACACACACACACACACACACGCACACACACACACACACACACACACACAGGGAGGGGGGAAAGCAAGGCTCCCATCATGAGGGTACAACCAGCACCATCTGCACCGACACTGTTTTATATTCTCTTATTGGCACCACCTGCTGAAATTCCGCAGCTTTACCTTACGCCAGATAACAAGTCAGCCGTAAAGTACATAAAAATGTGTAGAGGGACCAATATAAACCTTAAGCAATAACTAATTAGAGTGAAGGATAAAAAAAAAACATTAATTGGCAGTGGTTACAGGAAGCAGGTCAGGCTGGGAAAGGACTGACGGATATTTTTCAAGCCCGTCACTACAAATGGTTTGGTCATATTCAACAAAATCGTCGGGAGGCAGCAAGATTAAGTTATGATTAGGTAATAAACCTTCAGTCCGATGACGTATTCATATTTTATTCTTGCCATCTCCAGCACCAACTCTGCCGACCCTCCCTTAACACCTTCACTATGATGACTTATTTTATTGATTTTCTGTTGCTGGCTACAGACGGTTTTATTCAACTTAGGGAAGGCCTCTCTTATTAAAGGAGATAATGAAAAAGGCCTGCAGTGGGAAAAGCCCCTCGTAACCTGAATAAATTCGTCTGGAGATGGCAAGAATACGACTAAAATATACGTCCTCTGGCTGAAGGGGTTAAAAACTATCTCTTTTAGTCCTATTAATAAAAATTAACCCTTTCAGTACGATGATCTTTCTTTGTTTTCTTACTATATCCAGATAATTTTATTGAACTCCAAAAGATGTCTTGTACTGAAGGAGTTACTGAAGGCTGTGTCACCCCTCCAGTTCCAAAAGTTTTTCCGAAGCAAAGTAAAATCGACTGAAGCCAGCAAACATAAACTAAAATATACGTCACGGATTGAAGGAGTTAAGAACGTTATATGTTACTGTAGCTGACATCACATTATTTGGACTCAAATACGCATAAAATATACAGCATCTTAACGAAGAAAGGAAAGCAAAAGGAAATGACGGACCCTTGATGGAACCCAGACCCAAGCATCAGGGCAGAGCCAGTACCAACCCCGCTGCCACTCCCTTAACACTTTCAGTACGCTGACGTCTTACTGTACATACGAGTACATAGGAAGTACGGATACCAGGAGGCCTACTAGCTATGACGAAGACATCTGTTGGAGGAATAAGCTAATTCTATTAAGGTCTAACCAAGGTGTACAGGAGGGAATTAGTGTAAAATTATTAATATTTTGGAGTAACAGAGTATAGTTGTGACGAGGCATTTACAGTACTTTATTTGGTTATACTAAGTTGTGGCGCATAGTGGATGTCGGCTACACTGAACAATAGAGGGCAGCAGTGTGCCGTCCACGTCATCAGAGGTAAAGTGGACGAGAGCAGAAGCTCGGGAGTCAGGCCATCACTACCTCAGCTACAGAGAACACCTCCAAGTGAACTGGGCACTCGGCACCAGAAGGGCTCGATGCTAACAGAGGGACATATACCAACTTAAGATAATGCAGCTATAATTTCTGTAACCTTGCATCGTGTGACACTATAACTTAAAATGTGCAATTGTTAAATATAGAATTTTATATTTTCACCTGTATTTCTATAGTCCATCAGTCTCCAGAACACAAGGTGTAAGGGAAAAGGATAGAAAAGTGGAAGGCTATCCTCTGGTAATGAGTGGATTAACGAAGATTCTATCTAACCTTGCCTGGTGATAAAAATGCCGGGTAACCTGAACACAAACGCCTGGAGAGAGAAGGAATAAAGCAAGAAATACGTCACGAGACTCAGTGGGTTAACACCTTCACTGAGACCACGTATTGCTCCTACTGTTCTCGTTACCTTTATATGATATAATTCAGCATTAGAAACGTCTTGCGCTGAAAGGTTAAGAAAAGCTAAACCTAAACCCCCCAGTTCACAAAGTCTGGCCACCAGAAGAGGAAGAAAAAAGAGAGTGAAAAAAAAGAGGCAGAATAGCTGACTTGATCCTTGGTCTGGCCCAGTAGGGCAGAGCCAGTATCAAGCCACACCGTCACGCCTCTGAGATGTAGCAGAGTGGGCAAGCCTTAACACCTTGAATACCATGTCCCAAGTTTTATTCTTTTCTTCCTGCTTTACATGATTTTTAGTCAGTTTAGGGAAAAGTTCTTGTAATGAAAGTGTTTATGAGTACTATGGGTAAGCCTTCTAGTTGTAAAATCCTCTTCAAAGCTGAACAATATCATGTGAAGTGTGCAAGAATATAGTAAAAATTAGGTGCTCAGAGTGAAGGAGTTATTGTGTCTCTCACACTAATATGCCCCAGTCGGAGTGACGGCCTTGCATGGGTTCCATCCCCAAGAGGTGACTGGAGACTTTTCCATCGTGTAATTCCACCAAGGGAAATAGTCTTGTCATTTGGCCTTAAATGTACTCGTACTGCGCTGCGGTAGCCGAGCCTCAGGACCCTACACCTTGAATGGGTATAAAATGAGACTGGTTGGTACTGTTTGTCTGTTTACTATAAGCTTGGAAAATATCGTAACACCGCATCCTCAGCAACTTATTCTAACTACTAGTCTTAAGTCCCTTCCTCTGTGTTAGTAATGCCATTTGAAATAAATAAAAAAAATAATAAAAATACCGTTCACTACAAATACGACGACGCAATACACTTACCAGATCCTTTAGAAAAGATGTTTCACAGAATGTCCTACGCTGCCGATGTATAAATTAACATGTACTCTTATGCCTGTAACATCCCTGTCCTCACACTCTACTTCTACTATAGGATGAATCATAACCCTCAATCGACGACAGGCCACTCCTAAGTTAAATAATATCACCTGGCGGTAACACAAATATAATAACTAAAATCTACCACGTCCAGGAAGGGTTACTGGAGACTGTTTTTAACTCTTAGGCTAGACGACGAGACACCACTCCTAAGATAAATATAATCGTCTGGTTGTAGCGAAAGTATTAAAATTAAGACTTATTACAGAAATCATTCTGCAGAGTTGACAAAACGATGTTAATGTAATATCTTTTTATGAGAGGGTCAGTACAAAATATCTGGCGTTGCTGCAATAACATTAAAAGTTCATAACACCTTCGATCACTGGACGTCTTTTATGCTTTATTTCGGGTACCGTCAGGATATTTTACTCTGTTCTGGAGTGCCTTCGTGTAGTGAATGGGTTAATAATGTGATTAATGATGGATATATTTGACCTACCGTGTTCTAATAGTCTTTTTAAGGTTGACAAAAATTGTGTGAAGGGAGCAAGAATAAAATAACCAATAACGTCATCTATTAAAGTTAACATTAACCCCTTTAGAATGGAGACCCATTAATAGGACTTTCTCTGTGTGTTGAGATTAATTTATTTTACTCATGAAAGATGTCTTGGGTTGAGGAGGTTACTACAGTATTAATGTGACCAATCCAGCTGGTAAAGTCTCTCCTAGCCTAAATGAAATTATTTTTTAGGTAGAAAGAGATCTAAGATATACGCCATTGACCAGATGGGATTATCTTTTTGTTTTAGCAATAAAAACTAGTCACTTTAGTTTCCGATACGGATAAAAAAAAGTATTTTAACCCAGGGAAAAACTATAAGGGACGGACGGGTGATGCATGGAACCTGGTGCCCCAGCATCAGGGCAGAGCCAGTTCCAGCTGCCCTGCCACTCCCTTAATACCTTCAACACGCTGACGTCTTGTTGTAGTATATCCTTGCTGCTGTCAGATTATATACCTCAGGTTAGGATAGGCCACTGTCAGTGGAAGGGTTAATGAAAGTTTTACCTAACATCTGTAATCTGAAGAGTCTACGCAAAGCTAAATAAACGCATCACGCGAAGGCATAGCCAAATAGCAAAGTCGTTATCGGACTGAAGGTGTTAAAAATATTATACGCTGTTGCAGATAACAACAGATACTTTAATACGCATGTCATGGAAATAAATTCTCTATATTAAAGGAACAAAAATGCTGAGAAGGCAAAGTAGCAGTTATCTGAACCAAACTGCCAACAATAATTTAGAGGGAGCACCAATTCTGCCAACACTCCTTTAACACATTCACTGTGTTGGTGTATTATACTGGTGTATTCGTCGTACCCTCACACCATTTATTCAACTCAAGAAAGATCTCCCACACTGAAAAGGTTAATGATGCTGTATCTAACCCCTCCAGTTCAAAAGTCCCAGCTAACCTGAACAACTTTGTAATAATAAGAGTAAGTTGGAAATTACGTCCGCTGGCTGAGCTGACAGCATGTAACATACTTTCAGATGAGTATAAAATATATTACCTTAATGAAAATAGGAAAAACAAATCTATGAGAGGTTAATGATGACACCAGTTTTACTTTTGCTTCTTCAAGGCAATATTATCTTCCATTGCAAAGGTCAGTTGTTACACCATTTACTCCCATGATTTTTTGTCTTATTGTTGCCTCCTCAATACTATAGTACGGTACATAGAAAGGTCTCTCATTTAACGTTGACTCTCGTGACGGATTTCTATATACTGTTGCTACTCCGTCTTTTTTCCATTATTTTAATCTGGAGAGTCTGTTCAAACTGGAGGTGTAAGTGAAAAAATTAACCTCTTTCACAAACAGGGATCCCTCTGTTAGATACAGCGTTAACTAGAAAGCGGTCAGAGAGCTCATGCCTCCATCATCCAATCCTATGTCGCCCCATAAGGAGCGTAGGAACCTGGGGCTAGGCAAGTTGGTCCTGATATTTAAGAGAGATCAGACTTACTCATCCTTGAGTGGCATTATATGACCAATAAACCCGAACCTCCCCTTGGATATAAACCTGCACTGGCTTAATCCGACTGGAGCATCTTAATTACCCACTAATCCACTTGGAGCCATAATTTGGTTATATGGTTACCACCCAGTGTTGTTAATGGTTTTCCTGATGTACAAGAAACCATTTGGCTTGTCACTGTGGACCTCAACGGCTGACGACGATGGCGATATTTACTGAGAGGGACAGAGAGAGAGAGAGAGAGACAGATAGACAGATAGCCATGGCTTCGACGAAACATGTATCTAAACGTCTAACTTTAAAAAGTTTCCCCTGTACTAAAGGAGGAGAACGGGGAGATTGGGGGCAGGAGGGGGAGGCAGAGGATGTGAGCGGGAGGAGGAGGAGGCTAAGGATGATGATGATGATAATGATCATCATAATCATCATTATCTGGAGGAGGAGAAGAACAGCAACAACAATAACAAGAAAAGAAGGAGGGCAATGACGATGATTAATGATGATGATGATAATGATGATGATGGTGATTGAGAACTGATGATGATGATGACCGATGATTGATTGATGTCTGATGATAACTGACGATGATGATTGATGATGATTGATGGCTGATGATAAATGACGATGAAGATTGATGATGATGAAGACTGATTATTGACGAATGATGGTGATTGATGACTGATGCTGATTGATGATTACTGACGACTGATGATGATGATGATGTACATGGGAAGAAGGAGAAGAAGAAGAAGAAAGGAGGAGGAGGAGGAAGAGCAAAAGAAGAAATAAGATGATGAAGAAGAAGGAAGTAGAAGAAAATGAAACAGACGAAAAAAAGAAAATGACTAAAGAGGAGAAGGAGAAGGTGAAGGAAATAAGAATACGAAGGAAAATAATAAAAAAAGGTGTCACGACACTGAGTTGATGGTTGTGGTGGGCCAGTAGGGCAGAGCCAGTATCAAGCCACACCGTCACGCCTCTGAGATGTAGCAGAGTGGGCAAGCCTTAACACCTTGAATACCATGTCCCAAGTTTTATTCTATTCTTCCTGCATTACATGATTTTTAGTCAGTTTAGGGAAAAGCTCTTGTAATGGAAGTGTTTATGAACGCTATGTATAAGCCTTCCAGCTGGAAAATCCTCTTCAAAGCTGAACAGTATCATGTGAAGTGTGCAAGAATATGGTAAAAATGAGGTGCTCAGAGTGAAGGAGTTATTGTCTCTCACACTAATATGCCCCAGTCGGAGTGACGGCCTTGCATGGGTTCCATCCCCAAGAGGTGACTGGAGGCTTTTCCATCGTGTAATGCCACGAAGGGAAATAGTCTGGTCAAGGGCTTATATGTACCCGTAGTGCACTGTGGTAGCCTAGCCTCGGGACCCTACACACTGAATGGAGATAAAACGAGATTGGTTGGTACTGTTTCTCTGTTTAGTATAACTTTGGAAAGTATCGCAACACCTCATCCTTAGCAACCTATTCCAGCTATTAGTCTTAAGTTTCAACGTGTTAATAATGCCAATTGAATTTAACAAATAAAAATATATAATAAAAATGCCGTCCACTACCGACAGGAATGCTTAATAAACATAACAAATCCTTTAGACAGGACGTTTCACAAAATGTCCTATGCTAACGATGTATAAATCTACCCGTACCTTATGCCTGTAACCTGCCTCTACTCACACTCTACTTCTACTACAGGATGAATGATAACTTTCAGACGACGATAGGCCACTCCTGAGTGGAATAAAATCACCTGGCGGTAACACAAATACAATAGCTAAAATCTACCACGTCCTGGAAGGGTTACTGGGGACTGTTTTTAACCCTTAGACGATAATGGTCTGCTCCTAACATAAATAAAACCATCCCCGCGGCAACATCAACCAACACAGCGTCCTGGAAGGCTTACTGAAGATTTAACCCGTTGACGCAGAGACAGTTTCTTTCATCTTTGAAGAGGCATTTTCCTGGAGGAAGGGTTTGACGTATACATCAGTAGCGCCTTCACAACGAGGGTGTCTGCTAAGTGAATGAACAAGCTGTGAAATAATCAGAACAAAATAATACCAGTAAAGTGTAATTTTTGAGCGATTGACGAGCGACCGAGCACAACGTTATCACAATATCCCTCTGATATAAAATTATAGGCAGAATCTCTGATATTCATTTGCCACATCTGATGCCAAGAAACACTTTGTTACGACGGAATATCTTTAATTTGGTTTCGTGCTTCAGGCGATCACCGATTCAGGCCCAAAACGCTTTTGAAAAAATCAAGATTCCAAGGGGTTCCAACGCCTATTAGGATGAGTTTTTAGTTGATAAAGTTTATTGAATGAATGCATCACACGCAGGAAAAATTTCAACTCTATTTCACATACCGCACGAGTAAAGTTTTTAGCCTCTGCTTAGCGTGAGTCAGGTAGGGCCGCGTCGGGCCAGGCTGCTCGTATCCAGTAATAAGTGAGGTGCTCGCTGGCTCATAGCAAGGCTTCATGACCTGAAGGAGTCAACTTTGTGCAGAGCCTGAAATTAAGCTCCGCCAGTGTCGGAGTACATCCGTGAACATTAACCCTTTTGCCGTGATGTAACAACATTGTATTATATTCCTGTTAAAGTCACACGAATAAATTCATCTCTGGTAAACCCACTGCAGCAACATTGTTAAGTACTATTGCCATCAGCGTTGTCAACAGAAATTAACCCCTTCAATCAGAGCACGTCTTTCATACTTTATTCTCCCCACCATCAGCCAATGTTACTCTGCTTTGGGAATATCTCGTGTGGTGAAGCTGTAAATGAAGACTATATCTTACCTCTCCCGTTCCAAAAGTATCTCTAAAATTGAACAAAAGTGTCTGGAGGTAGCAAGAACATAACAAAAAACATCACCCTAATAAATCGGTTAACTTTTTATGTCAGGTAATACTTGACTCACCATACTTAGAAGTAAGTAAAAAAATATATATTCTTGAGGAAAAATGAAAACAAAAAAGAACAAAAAAAGGAGCAACAACATCAGGTTGGAACTCGGTGTCCCAGCATGAGGGCAGAGCCAGTACCAGCCCCGCTGCCACTCCCTTAACACCTTCAATACACTGACGTCGTTTTGTAGTATATTCTTGCCGCTGCACACTTAAATGCTCAATTTAAAAGACTTGTTTGATGGTGTGCTAGTTTATGAAATCAGTAACTGTTCTCCTACTTTGATAAAAATTAAACTAAAATAAAAAGGTCTGCCTTGAGATATGAGGCATTAAGTGGAAAAAACAACAGCGGATTAGATGGGTTAGGTGTGTGTGCGTGTGCGTGTGCGTGTTCGCGCGCGCGTGTGTGTGTGTGTGTGTATGTGTGTGTGTGTGTGTGTGTGTTGGCTACAAGTATGCTTCTACAAAAAAAAAAATCGTCTTTGGAAAAAACATTGCCGATGTGGCAGTAGTTATAGGAATCAGGTGGCCAACATGAGGGTAGAGCCAGCACCAGCTCCACCAACACTGCTTTATATTTTACTAATGCTACCACCAGACGATTTTTTTCAACTTGTGAGAGTCTTAAAACTACAGTTGTTAAGCATAACCTCCATTCACCTCTTCACTACTGGAAGTCTGCCGTAAATACATCAGTTTTTGTGGAGGTACCATTATGAAGTTAAAGAGTAAACCATATGAGTGAAGGGGTTAACAGAGAGAGAGAGAGAGAGAGAGAGAGAGAGAGAGAGAGAGAGAGAGAGAGAGAGAGAGAGAGAGATAATGAAAAGGTGGCACGGGTTAAAGGAAGCAGGTCAGGTTTCCAAAGCGTTTAGGGATATTGTTTTTAACCCCGTCACTACAAATGGTTTCTTCAGAGTCAACAAAATCGTGTGGAGGCAGCAAGATTAAATTCCCAAAAGGTGATATTATTAACTCCTTCAACCCGATGGCGTATTTATATTGTATTTTTGACACCGACTGTAGTTACGCCGCCGACACTCCCTTAACACCTTCACTATGGCTACTTATTTTATTGTTTGACTGTTGCTGCCTCCAGACGATTTTATTCATGTCAGGGAAGGGTTAATGAAGGCTATATCTAACCCCTCCAGTTTGGCAAGTCTCTCCAAACCTGAATAAATTAATCTGATCACGACGAGAATAAGTTTGAAATTTACGTCTTCATGCTGAAAGGGTTAAAAACTATTTCAGCGATGTTAACTAAAATAAACCCCATCAGTTCGGTGATCTCTTGTAATTGTATTTTTCTTGCCTCTTTCAATTTATTTTATTCAACTCAAGGACGATCTCTTGTAAGAAGGTTAATGAAGGCTGTATCTAATCCTCCAGTCAGAAAAGTCTCTCAAGGGCAAAATATAATCGACTGAAGGTGGCAAAAAGAAAAACTCCTATATACGTCACGGGGTTCAAAGGGTTAAGAACGTTGCTTGTTACTGCAGTTGACACCAGATAATTCCTTCTGTGACCAGATGTGTAGAGAGGATAAAATGGTGAAAGATATGAAAAAAAAAATGGAGGACACTGTCACTAATGGAACCCGGTGGCCCAGCTTCAAAGCAGAGCGGGTACCAACTCCCCTGTCACTCCCTTAACATCTTCATTACACTGACGTCCATTATAGTTCACTGTCGCTGCTGCCCGACGATTCTGTTCAACCTGGGAGAGGCCCTGGCACTGCAAAGGTTAATAAAGCTTGTATGTAAGGCTTTCAGTTCAAAAAGTCTATAGTAACTTAAGTAAAATCACCTGAATATACCAACAATGAACTAAAGAATTTCATCATATTCATTGGGTTAACTCTGTCACTAGCAAGACCGATTTTTTCTGTTGTTCTTGCTGGCAATAGACGATTTCCTTTAGCTTGAGGAAAGGTGTTACAGTGAAAGGGTTGATGAAGCCTATATCTAACCATTCCATGTGGAAATTTCCCTATACATTGGTGAATACATTATTGTGTGGAGAAGGTAACAACGAAAAATGAAACACGTCATCGGGATGAAGCTTCTAGAACTAGGACGTATTATTAATCTTGGTACTTCGAGAGGATTTTGTTGACTGTGAAGAAATCGTTTGTAGTGACGGAGCGAGAAACAACACTGACTAACCACTTGCCAGCCTGATTTTTCTGCCTGAGCTGAATACGCTTGTCTGAAGGCAGCAAAGGAACATTTAATACAAGACACCAGACTGAAGGAAATAAAATGAAATATTGTGCTAGCAATTCTTATGACCCCCTTTACCTGAGCACAGTTAGTCCAACTGGACTTGGACTAGATTTTTCTCTTATTAAAGCATATGTCTAACACACCAAAAGCATAATAAGGTAATACTATAGCTCTACATCTTGTCAATAAGGCTTTTTCGCGACAAGGACAATAGCCAACTCCCAAGACATATACATAAAGCGTACCATTCAAGATGGAGATGGCAATTTTGCGTCAAGTTAAAGTGGCTGGAGTATAGTAAGGCAAATGCCACACATTGGTCCTGTTCACACAGCAGTGCAACTGTGAATAAGGAAGTAAACTGGACTGTTGCGTGTCGTATTCTAGGAGACGATGTGGACTTAGCAAACACTGATTTTATGTCTTAATGTCCCTAGTCTTACTAAACGGCTTAAAAACACAACTCCACACAGACAACTTCCTTGTGGGAAGTTCTGTACAAACCAAACCACACACACACACACACACACACACACACTGTCACGAATTTTCTACATTGTAACGTTGTGTTAAGTAAATCGTGACATCGAGTGATTTTGCGGGAGGAACGAATTATTATGAAATGTACGATGTTCGCTCATTCTCTCAAACCTCTCAAACCGTCCGCTAGTGTGCTTGTATTTGCTCATGTTGTCAAAACTTTCGTCATTCTACCGCGAGTAATTGTTTTTATGTGCGGGCGGTACGTTCCTCTGAGCGATCATTTTTTAATTGTCTGCCGGTTTCGCTGTTTCGCTCTGAGCCGTTATACGCCGGCCGCACCCTCTTCTCGCGCTCGTCGCGCTATGTATTCAAATCGGAGCTCAGTCTGTCTGTAGACACGGCGCGCCGCGGTACGCCTCTAAGTCTTGGGTGATTTCTTAGCGATTTCAGATCTCAGCTTGTATTGGCGTGTGTCCCGAAGCTCCCACCCCCTTGGTGATCGTCGCAGCAGCTCGGTTTCATCCATACCGATTAGTATTTTCTTGTTTTCCTAGGCTTAAGCTTTTGAGATATTTAGCTGTTTGTCTGAGTGAGTGAGTGCATTTCTTATCCTTTGATTTGAATTGGAGTCATGTATCGTAAATTTATTTGCTTGTGTTTAATAAATTTACAGTTCGTTTTCTTGAGCTTTGTTAAATGTAACAGTCGTGTTTAATTTTCCCACTTATTTAATATAGTTTTGCTACTGCACGTTAGCACAACTCTTTGTATTAAATCACGACTGGTACTTAGGCCAGCTTTTGGCATTGATCCTTAAATCCGTTGTGCTAGCTAGGAGTTTGGCTCAGCCAAGATCCTGTTTATCTTTATTATCATTTTTTGATTGTTAAGGGGAGAAACTAACTTTCTTAGAGGCCAACGGTACAATATTACAGCCTAACTGAGCGTCTAGTCTCTGCTGTGTACCGTTGAGAAAGTCTATAAATTCTCGACTCTAGAGAATTGGCGAAGTGAGCCAGCATAAAATGAAATCGCTGCTCGATTTCACGAGTCTATTCTCTCTTAGTAAATGACTCGATAGTCATTCTTAGCACACATAGCTATACATTGTATACTCGAGTTATACAATATCATTATCCTTTTGAAATACCTAAATTTCCCCTGACATCTGGCGACTCACGCCAGGATGAAAACATAAATTTCCCCTGACACACACACACACACATACATACACACACATACACGCAAAATCCTTGTGAGGAGCGTCACGAATTTTCTACATCGTGAAATTATGTACCGTAAATCGTGACATCGATTGATTTTGCGAGAGCGACGAATAGTTCTGAAATGCATGAAATTTCGCTCAATCTCTTAAACGTCCACTTCTGTACTTATATTTGCATCAAGTTGTCAAAACTTTCGTCATTCTTTCGCGAGTGATTGTCTTTATGTACAGACAGTGCATTCCTCTGAGCGATAATTTCTGAATTGTCATTTCTTTGAACTTGCCTCCCCTGCCGTTATTTGGCCACGCCCCTTTCAAACGTCCCTTGTGTTGCAGTCGTCCAAGTGATAGTCTCGGAGTGTGGTTGTGCCGTGCGCAAAGCTCAAGCGGGTCTCTTTTTCTTAGCGATCTCAGAAGTCTCGGCTGTATCGGCGTGAATTCCCGAAGCTCCCACCAGCATGGTGATCGACTGTATTAGCGACGGTCTCATCCTTACCGATTAGTATTTTCTTTTGTTTTTCCTAGGCTTAAGGTTTTGGTTATTTAGCTATTTGTCTGAGTGCTTGAGTGAGTGCATTTCCCTTTCTTTGATTTTGAATAGATTCATGGGACGTAACTTTATTTTCATGTAATTAATAAATTTACAGTTCGTTTTCTTGAGCTTTGTTAAATGTAACAGTCGTGTTTGATTTTCCCACATATTTAGTACACTTTTGCTACTCCGAGTTAGCACAACTCCTTATATTAATCACGACTGGTATTTAGGCCAGCTTTTGGTATTAATTCTTAAATCCGTTGTGCTAGCTAGGAGTTTGGCTCAGCCAAGATCCTGTTTATTATTATTATTATTATTATTATTATTTATTGACTGTTAAGGGGAGAAACTAACTTTCTCAGAGGCCAACAGTACAGTAATACAGCCTTCTTGAGCGTTTAGTCTCTGCTATGTACTGTTGAGAAAGTTTATAAATTCTCGACTCTAGAGAATTGGCGAAGTAAGCCAGCATAAAAGTGAAATCGCTGCTTGATTTCACGAGTCGATTCTCTCGTGGTAATCGAGTCGATAGTTATTCTTAGCACACATAGATATACATATTTCATTTTCCCCCTGACAAGGAGTTATGTACTAACCCCCCCCC
>JAGKTI010027932.1:0-13107 GCA_018397915.1 Birgus latro | reverse complement strand
AAAGGGTACAGCAGGGAAGGAAGGTTGCTGGTTCATTGAAAGCAGTGATAAGAAACAGGGAGGTGAGCATGGAAGTGAAAAAGTTGTTACATGACAGTATTGTGATACCAACTCTGACATATGGAAGTGAAGCTTGGACCCTGCTGGAAGGACAGAAGTCAAGAGTGAGAGCAGTGGAAATGAGTTATTTGAGAAGAGCATGTGGAGTCACATGGAGAGACAGACTAACAAATGAGGAAGTGAAGGAGAGTTGTGGTGTGGTTGAATGATGGGAAGTGTTAGGAGAAACAGGTTAACGTGGTTTGGGCATGTGGAGAGGATGGAGAGTGAAAGATTGACGAGGAGAGTGTATGTGAGTGAGGTTGAGGGGGCGAGAGGGAGGGGGAGGCCGAGGATGAGATGGAGGGATGGAGTGGAGAGGTATATGAGAGAGGGGGGTGTGAGTTGGGAGCGTGGTAGTGAAATGGCAGGGGACAGAGTGACATGGAGGCGATTTGTTTGTGGCCACCCCGTTCGGGATTGAGGCGTCTGGCAATAGATAGATAGATAGATAAAAATAATAATGATGATGATGATGATAATGATAATGATAATAATAATAATAATAATAATAATAATAATAATAATAATAATAATAACAACAACAACAGGTGACTTAAGACAAATTACCACTTTACATATAACCAATAGCTACTATAAATTTATCATCATCATCATCATCATTTGGACCTCCTTTCCCACCCTAGGACATGGTGAGGAGTAGCAATGTCTAGACCGCCTAAATCTGCCCACTCTAATGGACCACGCTTCCATTCACTCATCATTCAAGCCCCAGGAATCCTGGCTCCATCTTATATGCCAAATACATTCACCACATTCTGTAGCTTCCCATAAATGTAACCGACAGAGTCAAACTGGACACTGTCACATTAAAAAGGGGTGCCAAATCCCTGATCATGTGCTTCTCCTCACAATATTCATCCAGCCAGCTCAATATCTTGTCAGTCCCCTACCCTCACTGATTTTCATACCTCTCTTCCACACACACTCATCCATCAATATCCCTCCACCTTCTCCTTGGCCTACCTCACCTCCTCCTTCTTTTCAAACTCGTTTAGGTATACCTTTTTCACTATCCATTCTCTCCACATGACCACACCATCTCAGTACACTCTCTTCGATTCTGGTGTCCAAAGACTTCCTCATTCCATATCTTTCACATATCACATTATTTCGCATCCTATCCACTCTCTGTACTCTACATTCATTCCTCAGCTGTCCCATCTCCAATTCTCTCACTCTTGACTTTTCATTTTCATTCCACATCATAGTCTCACATCCATATGTTAAAGTTGGCACTAACACTCCTTCATGGAAGCCTCATGCAGCTGCAACACTCTTGCCTCTGTTTCTTATCAAGGCCTTCATTGCACCAGCTACTTTCCTTCCTTGTGTCACTCTACTTTCCACCTCCTTTGCACATTTTTCTCTCTTTTCTATCACTGTACCCAGGTATTTGAACTCTCTCACCAACTCCAGTCTCTCTCTCTCTCCATTCACTGTAAAATTGCACTGGAAGTCACCTTCTCTCTCGGTAACCATCATTTTACTCTCTTCTACATTTACTCTCAAGGCACAACGCTCACAGACATCAGCAAAACTCTGCACTAGTCTACCAAGTTCTTGTCCAGTATTTGCAAGTAGCACTACATCATCAGCATACAAATTTGAGATATTCCATCCATCACCATTCATTACCAATGCCATCCTCCTCTCCATTACTCGTGTTTTTACTTCTCTCATCACCCCATCGATTTATATGTTGAACAATCATGGGGACATCACACAACCTTGTTGCACGCCCACACCGATCATGAACCATTCACTTAGATGCCCATTAATCCTTACGCATGCTTCGCTACCATCATAAATGGCACCTAGCAGCTTACCATCTACACTGTACATGAGCAAAACCTTCCACAATCCTTCTCTGTCTATTCTGTCATATGCTTTAGCAAAAGTAGCAAATTAATATCAAAAATACAAACAGACTATAACAATTTTTTTATCTACTCACTTGACCTCAAAGTATGTATTTATCTTTGGCCACATGTTTTCATCCCAGAGCAGGTGGCCACGATGAAGCTTCCCTCTGCGTCAACCTTCCCTCTGCTATCAGGCTGCCCACCCTCCATCCATCTGCTCTCCTATATCTCTCCACCCCATCTGTCTTCAGCACCTCTCTCCAGCAAGTGCTCTGAAACGGGGGTAAAGATTAGTACTGGAAAAAAAAAATCTTATACATCATCTAGTGATAAGTTTTACATATTACACGTTATTTTTCTCTTTAATGTTCATGTAGTTTCATATTGTTTGTAAAGGCTCCAATGTACTCACACGTGTCAGCCTTGGTCACCTAATGGCAACTCTCCACACTGCTCCATCTCTGGCAGCCTCCCTATTCAGTCCGTTATCCCTGAGGTCACACTCAATGACCTCGTTCTACGTCTATTTCAGTCTGCCTCTCATAACTCCACCCCCAGTGTTCACACTTCTCACTTTCTGCACCTAACTGTCATCCTCCATCTTCTCCACATACCCAAACCATCTCAATCTACCCTTCCTCATCACAACACCAATACATTCCAGTCCCATCCTTCCACTCAACTCTTCCATAGTAAACTGATGTGTATTTAACCCTCTCAAACATGAGGGCTCTGTAAAAAAAAATCCAACCACTTGCACTTTTTCAATGCAAGCTGAGTCCAAATGAAAACCAACCACTCGCACATTTTCGACACAGGTTGCGTCCAGCCATATAGGTTGTGCTTTTTTTTTGCCACAATATTTCGGTTGCACATTTAACTTTCTCCCCTGCCCTTACTTATAACTGTATTGTTATGAAATTGCTATACTGTATGTTATATATGAATAAATGATCTTCCTAATGAACATAAAAAAGAGAATAGTTTAACAAAGTACCATATTTCATCATTCACTCACTTATTCAACACCAATTTCTCAATAGGCACTGACGAAATGTTTACACAGTATATCTCTAAAAAATCAGCGCTTAATAAATGAGTGAACAGAAAAATAAGGTAATTTGTTTTTTCTTTTCTTCCATCCTCTTGTCTTTCTTTCCTCTTCCTTCTGCCTATGGGTGACTCTACACTGAGTGACAAGCCAAATGGTTTCCTGTACACGAGGAAATAATTTACTATGGTGGGTGGTAACCATATAATTTTGGCACGTGGAGGCTTAGTGGGTAATTATGGAACTCCAATCGGATTAAGCAAATGAAGGTTTATATCCAAGAGATGGTTGGAGTTTATTGCTCACGTAATATCACTCAGTGATGAGTGAGGCTGGTCATTTTCATCTTAAATGTCAGGACCAACTTGCCTAGCCCCGGGCTCCTACGCTCCTCATGGGGCAATGTAGGATTGGATGATGATTGGATGGATTGTCTTCTTTCATTAGGAAGATCATTTATTCATTTATAACATGTGGTAATTTTAAAAAAATACAGTTACAAATAAGAGCAGGGAAATTAAATGATTGGAAATATTTTACAATGTTGAGACAGCTGCTACTACAGCAGCCATGTGTGGTCAAAGACAGTCAGATCTTTCTGTTCCATATGCCATAAAAATCTTTCTGATAGAGCTAGAAGTGTCATTATTTTATGAAAATCATTGCAACTTTCAACAAAAAATGACAATGTTTATATACTGTATCTGTGAGAAATCAGCGTTGAATAAATGATTGCGCAATATAATATGATACTATATTTTCTCTATCTCCTTTTTGGATCAATAGGAAGATCACTTACTCATTTAAAACAGGTAGCAATTTCATAACAATACAGTTATAAATAAGGGCAGGAGAGAAAGTTGAATGGAAACGTTTTCCGATGTTGCGCACCTCCCTGAGTGAGGGGTGTGTGGCGTGTAAGGTCTGAGCGAGCCCACGGGGGTCATACAGTACTCGGAAGTGGTTGGAAGCAGGTTGCATCGAAAGAGTTCGAAAGGGTTAACATCTCAGATCAGGGTGACATCTGAAAATTTTTACTTTATGGCTGTTGCTATCAAATTTATTCAACTCAGGAAGGGTACAGCATATTAGGGCAGTAATCTATGAGGTTCAAAATAAAGGGTAATTCTGAAAATAAAAAATGGTTGGGATCAAGCACTCAAAGTCTAGACTGAGACTACTACTCCTATGAATCTCATTTACAAAGATCACCCTCTTGGGGTTTAGGCCTCTTCCATTTTCCCTGGACCATGCCTTGTGGATGGACCATGTTCCAACCCTAGCAAGGTGCTGTCTGACACACAAATGCAGCTGCTTCCTTATGGGTCTGCTCAGCCACACAGACCAGAGTAGAGCAACAACAATAATAGAAATGCTATGAATGACACAGAGGCAATGGGGAAAAAGTAATATCAGCATCTTACCCAGAGCCACCCCAGTGTCTCTCCAAAGCCTGCCCTAACCTTCCCCAAACTGGCCTTAAATTAATCAAATCTAAGTCTAACAACACACTGATAAACACATGGACACACACACTTACTGTACTAGGGGAGGGGGAGGAGGAAGGGAGGGAGGAGGAGAGGAGAAAATGGGGTGAGGAAGGAGGAAAGGAGAGAGAAGTCAAGAAGGAAGAGGAAGGAGTGAAGTGAATACAGAAAGAAGAGAGGAGGATGGAAAGAAGGAAGAGGGATGAGGGGCAGCAAGAGGTGGGAGAAGCGGGAAGAGGAAGGGGTGAGGAAGGCATCAGAAGGAAGAAAAGAGTGAACAAAGAGTGAGAAGGAGTAAGGAAAGGAGGAGGAGAAGAGAAGAAGGAGGGGGGAGGTGTACAGTAGGCCTTTGGTGTGGGAAGGAGGGGTATGTGCAATGATTCAAAATGGATATGAATGCCATTAAAAAGGTCTGAATTTAACTAACAGCTATCCACATTACTGTACATACATTACAAATAGTGCTAGGCAAACTGACTATGCAAGCCCTTATATGATTCACAGATATACTCCCTGGTAACTCTGTGGATTATCTGCTGACTCTCTGCTGACTCTGACTTCCAGCTGATTCCCACTCAACTTCCTGCTGACTCCCTGACGACTCTCTAGACTTCCTCCTCTCTCCCTGCTGACTCTTGACTTCCGGCTCTCTCTGTTGACTTCCTAATTACTTGACTTCATGATGGCAAGATTAGGATTCCTTCCAGTAAAACCAGCCAGGTCTGGTCACATCCATCTGTAACGGCAAAATTACATGAGTAAAAAAAAAAAAAAAAATGACAGATACGTCACTGTTTATGAGTTAACTGACAAGCATGTGAGACCTTTGGGAAGTCAGTTACACTACACCTTTTTCACTCTACCTTGGGTCAAAATTCCCCTCTCTCCACCTGAAATTCTGAATTGTGAAAAATAGAGTAGCTAATGCAAGGATACAATGCTAGTCACAAAGAAGGGCTATGGAAAGGATATAGAGCACTGATATGACTATTGTCTTTTTTTTGACACCGTCCTAAGGGAAATCAACTGCAAAAGAATGAAAATCTTTGCCAAGTTCAGGTAAAAAAAATATACCTGATGCCTCTACTGACTTCCTGCCCTGCTGACCTCCTCCTGATTCTTTGCTGACTTCTGCTGCATGGTGATGGTAGGAAGGTCAGGGTAATAGCAGGCAGGTCAGATCAGCTCCAGCTGTGAAGGTAAAATAACAAAACAATTGGTCATATATACTGTTTATTCCTTCTTCTACCAGTTCAATTTATTCTCCTTAAAAATGATTTGTAGTTTTGAAGGGATTATTTAAGTCTATATTTAACCCCTAACCCTTTAATTTGAAGTTTCACTCAGCCTGAATAAAACTGTTTGGAGACAAGGGAAAAAAAAAAAATATATGCCCATCATCTGAACAGTTAACAAGACACTGAACTACCTCTCAAATTTTCAAAATACTGTAAATAAACATGTGAATCTGTCTATCTATCTATTACCGGATGCCTAAATCTCGTATGAGGTGGCGACAAACAAATTGCTTCCATGTCCCCCACCATTTTACTGCCCTCCCTCCAGCTCATCCCCCCCCTCTCTCATATACTTACTTATCTTAACCTAAATATTTGTAACAACCCAACCTTATTTATCCCAACCTAACCTACCCTACATATTCGTAACAACACAAACTTATCCTAATCTAACCTATTTCATGCTAGCCTACCCAAATTTAACCTAACCAAAATTTTTGTAACAACAAACTTATCCTAACCTAACCTATTTCATGCTAGCCTACCCAAAATTAACCTATCCCTTATGTAATCCTATTTTCTTTGTTTGTTGATGGATACTCTTCATACTCAAAAATGCACTTCTGTACACTTTAGTAAAGTTAGTGAACCAGTTAAAAGTTTTATTATTTTTTATAAGGCAGTCCTATGTCTCCATAAAGATTAGTGTTCTGACATGTGAGAATGGGACTGTGCCAAGGTTGCTGTTACAAATCATGTTGTCTGATTTTCTCTGTGACTAACTGTACTTCAGCAAAAGAATAAATCTGGGTAGGTTATGTAAGAACTGAGATTTGAGTTGGTTAGGTTACCGATATGTGAAATTAAGCTAGGGTAGGCTCATTTATCACAAAAGAGGTTAGGTTAGTGCACAACTGGTGTTCCAAAATGCAACCATCCACTTTCAGTGTCATTGGCGGAATTATAACTTTAAACACGACTCAGTAATAATAAAAGAAATTATAATACACCAAATATTTAAAATATATAGAAAAAATACCACTAAAAAATTCTTGAAAGGCTTTAGTGGAGAAAAAACTGGAAAAATTGCAAAATACAGTGATGCCCTGTCTTTGTTAACTATTATCCTTGCTTTTATTGGAAATGTCCTTTGCTGTGGTGGTGATGGGGGAGAAAGTGGCAAAATTTTGCAGTTTATGCATAAGACTGCCCTGCTGGTGTTGTCACTTGTCTGCAGTTGATGGGTCTGTTTGGCCAACCAGACTGCAGTTACTAAACAATAACACCATCTTAATCTTCTCTTTAATACTGCTGATGCAAACTAAACTGAAAACAATATAAATAAAGTATATGTGAATATTAATTTATATTTTGCCCAAAATATCACTAATGAAGAGTTGCTACAAAGCTTCCCCTGCCACCTACATCAATGAATCCCGTTCACATCATCACCAGATTCCCTCTATACAGGGTGGTCCATTTGCAGTACAAGCCCCATTAATCTGGACTTGTTTTATCTGGGCACTTGCTTTATATGAACTAGCCAATCACTGTTTACCATATCTACTTAAACTATGGTGGTCGTGGTTACATGCAGTCTAGTACACCCACATGTTCACACTTACAAATATCCCTTGAAAACTCAAACCTGCACCATAATATTGTATACTGTACTGGATAATAGTAAGCATGTATATAACTAATGTTCAGAAGTCACGAGACATGCAAATATGCTCACGAACTCACGTCCCCCCGGCCATGAACAGGTCCTTGTAAATATATCCTTGGACTGTCTAAAATACAGTCCTGTGCATTATTTTTCTCTTTGTCCATGGATTTCCCAAAATTCACAACAATATAAAAAAAAAAATTGTTTTTCAAATCACATTATAAACTGTGAAGAAATTAAAAGATCAGCAATTCAATACACACCACAGGGGTTGAGATAAGCATCACTGTGGCAGCCCTTCTCACCTGGTTATCTCACCTGGTGGGCTTCCCGGACCCTGAGCCTGCCCAAAGGAAGGGCTCACGAAAGCCACATACTGCTGATGCGCCAGCCCACAGAAAATAGGAAATAGGTAAGAAAGAACAAAGCAAAGATATAGGCTGGAAGGTGCACCATATGCAGCTAAGGAAGTAACTAATTGCTGAAGAGTGAAGTGGGGTTGTTTGTTTTAGCAATTTCTCCGCTGCCTGTATTAAACATAAGAACTTTTGTAGTATTTGTTGTGCATTACAGTAAAACCATGGCCAGAGAAAATAATTAATGGCCAATACTGTAATTTAGATTGTTACAGTTTTTGTTACCAGGTACACAAGAGCCTGGTTAACTACTGTATGTTTCCTTCTCTTCGGAACCTAGGTAATCCAGAAAACTGGTTAATATGAACTGGTTTTTCGCTCAGTTTGCCCAGATTAACCTGGTCTAACTGTAGAGCAATCTCAAATCTCTTCACGGACGGGTGGCTTAGTTTGTTTTGTGAGGGAGTAAACACAGTATATCTTGACTATCTTACATTACTAATCAGCCATGCACTCACTGAGCATAAAAGCAGAAATAGTCACCTAATGGCGGCTCTCCACGCTGCTCGATCTCTGCAAGCCACTATATTCAGCCCCTTTTCCCTGAGGTCAGACACTATGACCTCGTCCCAGATCTTTCTTGGTGTTCCTCTCATCTTTCGCACCCAACTGCCGTCTTCCACCCTCTCAACATGCCCAAACCATCTCAGTCTACCCCTCCTCATCACAACATCAGTGCATTCAAGTGGCACCCTTTCTCTCAGCTCTTCAATCGCAATTCTTCTCTCAGCTCTTCAATGCACTACACATCCATCTAATCATTGCCACTGCTGTACATTTGAGCCTACAAATAACTTCTTCCTTTACTGACCTGCCAGGTATCACTACCGTTCAGCATTACATTCCTAACACATGCTACATACAAAGATCCCTTAGCACTGAGGGAGAACCCTCTCAATGTGAGGAGAGGCAACAGCTCCCTGAACTTCCTCCAACCACTCCTTACCTTAACCAAAGAGTTTGCTCCAGCCCTACCTCCAGCACATACCATGTCCCTGGATAACAAAATTCCTTCACACACTCGAGACACACCAGCAAGATCAATCCTTTCATGCCTGACAATCTCCATATGCTTTCTCAGACACACCGCACGCACGAAATCAGCATTATTTTCGCAGAATACCTCCAGTACCACTACATCTCTTATGCACCCACTTTTCACAAATATCACACAAAACGAAGCTACTTCCCACACCCTTGTGGCAAACTGCACATGGCCTCTGCTTTGACAGTACCACCACCAGCCCTAGATATCATTACTTGTTTGATCCATGTTTACTCTCAAATCCTTGTGCCCTATTCCGTCTTTCCCCTTCCCAGTTCTTTCCTCCGCTTCCCTCTCATTCTCTGCAGTCAACACCAAGTCATCAGCATACAACACCTCCCATGGAAGTCCATTTCTGAAGTCACATGCAGAGTTGCCATCTCAAATTCACGAAATAGCGCTAGATTGTTACTAAAAACGCGCTAAAGAGCGCTAAATATTCCGAACAAGGCACCAAAAAAAGCGCCAACTAATGTTTCTACACACGATACGTTGATTCTAACCTACACACATATTTCAAGTACACTTTTACACTCACCAGCTATGACTGTGGTACTTGGGTTACTGTAGATCTGCTAGATCCCACTCTATGATCTCTCCTTGATCTTCCTCGGTGAATGTCTCTGCTCCCTGGTCTGACTGAGATGATGTTGATGGTTGAGATGAGGTCTGATATGCTTCCACTGACCCAATTTTTCTCAAGACACTCTCAGGTAGTTTATAATCATGACAGGATTTGCCATGCCTTCTCAGTCCATACTTGATTGTCAAAACAGCGTTTAAGCTCTTGATAGCTAATCGGTTACGCATATTCGACTTGACAATACCCATCTGACTAAAAACCCGTTCCACATCTGCATTAGAATGGGGTAAACTGAGTATTGTTAAGGCCAGGTCAGACAGTTCTTTGAAAGGATTTTCTCCAGTCGCATCCCTATATGACGCTATTTCTGCCCACAGTCCAATAGTGTCAGATGTCTGTGTCCACTGGAGAGTATGAAGTTTTCTCCACTGGAAATCGATGCGCGTGAGTATTTCTGCATCATCAACAAACAATTTTGCAAGGTCCAATATATCATTTTTCACTGGCTTTAGGCATTCACTCCCACTGAAGGATGACATTGACTGGAGTACTTTAAAGTTCTCAGGCAAGCGTTGACGAAGTTGTGTGACAAGCTCTATTACAAATTCTATGCATCTTCGTCGAATATCACTCGCGATCTCATCAGGAAACTTGCATTCAGACATGTTTTTTTCAAACTCATAGCCAAGATACGGCTTGGGATCCAATTGTTCCTGAAGGGAATCACTTTCCATTAACTTTTTACCTGGTATGACAATTTTAGCACTAAGGGAGTCAATATAAGATGCACTAGATCACTGAGCAACTTTGTTGGGTCTTGGACATCAGCTTCGAATTTCTTATTCACACTTTGAACTTCACTAAGAATTTGTTTCAAAAATATGAAAAACACATAATTTCTCATGTCACTAAACATTGAGAACAAAAGATCTGCAGTGTAGCATCGCTCATTTTTTCTTGCAAAGTCAAAATGGATTTTGAGCTCAGTCCACTGCTGCACTATTCTTAGAATTGCAGATTCAATGGACATCCATCGGGTCTGGCTCATCTGTATTAGTTTCAAGGGAGGCTTTCCTTCGTTTATTAGTCCATACAGTTCCTTGTATCTAGTTTGGCGCACTGCAGAATGTGAAAACCAGTTATATGTGTCTCGGATCAAGAAGTCCAAATGCCTAGGTAGACATTCGGTAGCAGCATGAGAAACAGCGAGCTGAAGTGAGTGACACACACATTTGACTAACATTAGATGAGGAATTTCAGATTTTAGCCTTGCATAAACTCCACTATTGACACCAATCATAACTGAAGCATTATCAGTCCCAAGGGCAATAAGATTCTGCAACTCAAGTCCATTACGTTTCAAAGAATCCTTCAGTGCATGACAGATTGCATCAGCATTACATTCTCTCAACTCAACTAGGTCCAAGAATGTAACCACAACAAGTTTTTTTCCCTCCGAGTAATAACGAATAGCTATACCTAGAAGCTTGGTTACAGATATGTCATATTGCTCTCGTCTATCAGTAAACTAAATTTACTGTTTCCAATGTCATTTTTCAAATCACGTGCAAAATATGGAGCAAGAATATTACACACAACAGCACTACACTTTGATCTTTTCAGTTTTAGGTCTTTACATCCTTTACTGTCCGAGAAATGATGTTTGCAGAGCGCACTTAAATGATCCACTACTCTCAAGGAGCAATGTTCAGCTATGAACAAACACAAGCCTGCTTCAGTTTCATGTACACTTTCACTTGGTTTCACAAACTGAAGTTTGGGTTGTCTTTGTGACGAAAATGGTTCCTCAGCCTTCTTGTGTTTCAATGTCTTTTTGTGCCTTTCTAAATCACTCAACTTTGCAGCTATCGTGCATTTGCAGTACTTGCAGAAACATTTCGTGTCGTCTCCGTCTACTTTTAATAGCCGGTCTTTAAACCTGGAGTCAGTCAGCCACTGAACTCTGAAGTGTTGTATTTTTTAATTTTGCTACTCATGATGTAGGCAGTCAGAAATAATAGGCTAATCGAGGAAGACAAAAGTGGCAACAACTTATCACACCGAGGTTTAACTCTCTACTGACCAGTCCACGACGAGGCAGGAACATTGTATGGGGAAGTGAGGGAACTCACTCGTCGTGGACACGTCCAACTTTGCTCCACATGTACATGAGTCCACACAGTAAATAGTACAAACTGCGTGATTTATCACTTTGTAAAAAAAATTAAACTACTTTTTCTGATACCTTAAAGTGTTCCAGGAAAACTAAGTATTGTATATTTGAAATGTAGGTAAAATCGCTAAATCTGGAGGTAAATTGGGTAAAAACACGCCAAATAGCGCCATGGCGCTATTTTCAAAATTATCGCGCTAACTATCATCAAAAACCGCTAAATCTAGCGCGTTTCGCGCTAAAATGGCAACCCTGGTCACATGAGAGAGCTCCGAGCACCATAATAAACAACAAGGGGATCAAGACTGACCCCCGATGCATGCCAGCATTCACGGAAACCTCATCACTCAAACCTCCATTCACTCTACAAAGATACTGAAAAATATAATAACGACATTCTTCTTCTTCTTCTTCTTAGGTTAAAGGGTAGTGAAGCGATGAAGCTTATACACCCTATAACGACATTAAAGGAGTTAACCCACTTTTAAATCCGGGTTCACGATGAGACCTGGGCTATTGATAGACGCATCATTTTTTAAAATTTAGTTTTTAATTATATATCTATTTATTTAATTGTATACTTATTTTTGGGGGTTAACTCCGCCCAAATTTCCTCTAAGATGAATCTTGTTCGAGATACTCACAGTTTTTTTTTTTTTTTTTTTACGACTTAGACTCAGAGCATTTCATATGGCGGATATTTACAATAGACGAGCGCCAGACTTAAGCAGTTTTGCATCCTCCTTTTTTACACACACACACATACACACACACACACACCAGCACATACTATCGTCCCTCTCCTTCACTTAACACAACTAGTCCACTTCTTCAGCTAAATTATATGCCACGATTGCATGGAATTGAGTGAGTCTTAGTTATGAGCTAGGAATGAGTCTCCTTGGTTACTATCATCGGTTTGTATTTATCTGACGGAACTGGGTCACTCCTACGATTAGAAAATAGGCAATGCTAATTTTAATTTTGATTTCAAAAAATTTTCACTCGGAGGCAAACCATTCGCCAAATTTCTAGGTTCTCTCAATTTTCTTTTTAAAACACTGACTAATGTTTTTAAGCGAGGGAAATTTGGTATACAGTATTTTTCTACCCACATAGGTTTTTATTTTTTATTTTTTATTTATTTTTTTTATGTATTGAGTCAGGGAGGAAAGTGACAGACATGCCCTAAGTGCGAAATAGACGCAGTGGACGAGTGGGCGAATTTTTCTTTAGGCCTATCTCACCTATTGAATAACTGGGTCGACAAAAGGATTTATTTAGCCTATGTAAAAATCGTGCTAGATGTGCTAAGCTAAACGAGATTCATTAATGAATTCAAACACTGACACCCAGCTCCCAGTCAGTGCAGTTGCGGTCGTCAGAGAGAAAGGATGTACGCCGCCTCTCTTTTATTTCTGTTGGTCTGTCTGCACCTCTCCACCGCCCTGCCTCACCTC
>JAGKTI010027931.1:0-13107 GCA_018397915.1 Birgus latro | reverse complement strand
GTTGAGTAGACGTTCCATGAAAAAAGCAAAAATGTTGATTAACCTTGGAACTGACCAGGCCAAAATTTGTGGAACTATCATTGATTTAAAGTCCTCATCTTCAGGCCATTACTTACTTCCAATTTCCTTATGACTAGATCGTGAATTTTGTTAATCAATCATGTTGGCATCTCATGGGGGTGATGTAGAAAAAACCGCTTTGAAGCTTCACAGGCAATTTGGACACCCAACATCGGCAAAACTAATTAAACTGATCACAGATGAGGGAATTAAAAGTTCAAAACTAGAACAGGCTGTCAAGGCTGTATCTGATGCTTGTACAGTCTGTTGCAGATTTAAGAAAGCCAAGCCCCGACCCGTAGTCAGTTTGCCCATGGCGTCTAAGTTTAACGAAGCCATAGCCATGGATTTAAAAGCTTGGGGGAGGCATTATTTCTTAGTCCTTGTTGATTTGGCGGCCAGGTATTGTAATGCGATAGTAATCGCAGATAAGTGTGCGCCCACCATTATCAAAGGAATATTTCGGAGCTGGACTGTTGTGTCTGGCACACCTAGAAAAATTCTTACAGACAATGGCTGTGAATTCAATAATGCGGAAATGCGAGCATTGCGAGAGGCCTTCAATATCAAGATCATGACAACGTCTGCAGAGAGTCCTTGGAGCAACGGAGTCAGTGAGCGTCAAAATGCAGTCATTGGTGACATTGTTAGGAAGATAATGGCTGATAGCCAGTGTGAATTGGATATGGCCTTGGCATGGGCAGTATCGGCAAGAAATGCTCTCACCAACTACTCAGGCTTTTCTCCTAACCAACTTGTTCAAAATGCAGTCATTGGTGACAATGTTAGGAAGATAATGGCTGATAGCCAGTGTGAATTGGATGTGGCCTTGGCATGGGCAGTATCGGCAAGAAATGCTCTCACCAACTACTCAGGCTTTTCTCCGAACCAACTTGTTTTTGGTCAAAACCCTGGTCTGCCTAATGTGTACGCAAATGATCCTCCAGCCTTGGAACCTTCATCACCATCGAAAATTGTGAGAGACAACTTGAACGCTCTTCATTTAGCTAGACAAGAGTTTATAAAGACCGAATCAGATGACCGCTTGGCTAGGGCTATGCGGCACAACGCACGTTCGAGTGACCTAAACGACATCCGGAATGGAGATGAAGTCTTCTACAAAAGAAATGACAGTCATGAGTGGCACGGTCCCGGCATTGTAATAGGCAGAGATGGGAAACAAATTCTGGTGAGACACGGCGGTGTATACGTGCGAGTGCACGTATGTCGTCTAGCACGAGCGCCAGAGCAAGATACTACAGTTGAGTGATGTCAGCAGTGATGAGAACAATGTTGTCCAGGAGAAGCCTAATGATGATCCTACGCAAGTGTTGAACGACTATCCACCAGATGACGAGTCGGAAGATGGTGTGGTCCCAATCGATGAGCCTCCCACAGTTTCTGTTCCGATTAATCAGCTTCCCAAAGTTTCTGTTGGTCAACGTATAAAGGGAATACATTCAGAAAGTGGAGAGTTGGTGTCTGGAAGGATTATAAGTCGGGCAGGTAGAGCCACTGGAAAGTACAAACATTGCTATAATTTGAAGAGGGACTCTGATGGCAGCACTGATTGGATAGATTTGGAGAAGGATCTTAGCAAATGGGAAGTGGTTGATGATGACACAGAAATGCTTGTTCTTTTCAACTCTGAGGCCGTACTATGCGCTAAGGAAAATGAAATTACAAATTGGCAGAATAATGATGTGTATGAGGAAGTAGATGATGTTGGGCAAGGTGCCATAGCGGTTCACTGGGTTGTGACAGAAAAACTGAAAAATGGAAAGCCTATTGTTAAGGCCTGCTTAGTCGCCAGAGGATTTGAGGAAGACACAGTGGATCTATGAAAAGACTCACCTACTTGTTCAAAGGAAGCAGTGCGTTTGGCACTTTCTTTGGCTTCCACCAACCAGTGGGATTGCCACACTATGGACGTGAAAGCTGCCTACCTGCAAGGTAACGACATTGAGAGAGTTGTTCATTTACGTCCTCCACCTGAATATGCAAATGGTAAGTTATGGAGACTAAAGAAAACTGTTTACGGCCTTTGTGATGCTGCTAGGCATTGGTATCTACAAGTAAAAGATCAGTTGTTGAGTCTCGGAGCTAAAGTGTCATCACTGGATTCAGTGCTGTTCTCTTGGAGCAATGGTGGCAAAGTTGAAGGCATTGTATGCATCTACGTCGACGACTTCCTTTGGGCTGGTACACATGAGTTCGAACAGCAAGTGATAAATCGGTTGAGTCAAATATTTCTCATCGGCAGTTCAGAATCAAAAGCCTTCAAATACGTTGGTCTCAATGTCATCTCCAACATCGATGGCAGCATAACGCTCGACCAATTCTAGTATGCTTCATCTTTGAAACCAGTCACGCTGAGTAAACATCGTGCAGCAGTAAAATCAAGGGAGCTGTCCGAGTCTGAGAAAATGGAGTACCGAGCATTAATTGGGCAACTCGGTTGGATTGCCACATACACTCGGCCAGATATTGCCTTTGATGTGTGTGAGTTGAGTGTGTATAGCAACCGAGCTACCGTAGCGGATTTGCTTAGACTCAATAAGGTGATCTCAAGGGTGAAGACTGACAACATGAAGCTATATATTCCAAGAATGGGGCCGATCGAGGACTGTCATATAGAGTGCTTTTCGGATGCCTCATTTGCCAACCTTGTGGGCAATGGATCTCAGGGAGGTTTTGTGATCTTCCTACGAGATGCTAGTGAGGCAAGATGTCCTATATTCTGGCAGACAAGGAAGATCAGGAGGGTCGTCAAATCTACCTTATCTGCTGAGGCGTTGGCGCTGCTTGAATGTGCTGAAACTGCTGTATATCTCTCCAACATATTGCATGAGGTTTCTGGATGTGGAAAGATCAAAATAAAGTGTTTCATTGACAACAAGAGTCTGGTGGACGCCCTTTACTCCTGTAGGAGCATAGAAGACAGATTGCGCATTGATATTGCTGTGTTGCGGGGGAAGATTGATGAGGTATCCTGGGTGGATACATCACAACAACTAGCTGATTGTCTCACCAAGAAAGGTGCCTCGACCGAGCGGCTGCGTGCAGCAGTCAGCTGAGACTAGAAAGTTTATAATACTTCGAGACATCACATATCTGTATGTGGCCACAGACTGGGTCTTGATAGTAATTAAACAGAAGTGTATGTATTGGATACATAATGTGTATCGGATGAAGATGGTACTCACCCAAAAGTCTATGTATTGGATACATAGTGTGTATCAGATGCAAACAGACCATCCAGCTGCGTCCTTGGAATCTTCTGTCAAATTAAGAATCTTCTGTCAAATTAAGAAGAGAGGAAGAGAGTGTTAGTGTGTGTGCGCACGCACACACCTGCTAAGTCATGAGTGATGACCTCATCGGAAGGTTCCTGTGGTATGCAACCGGGAGCCTTGGCAGTTCACGTCGTGAGGCTGCCGGTGAGTGTGGTTTGCCTAGTTCCTACACATAGGATACATAGCTTATAAGCAGACTTAGTAGTAGTAGTTGTTCCCTAGGCAGTCTGGCTGAACAGCCCCGAGTCCCTAAGGAAGCCCATGGCCGAGACCGGGCTTTCCCACAGAGCTCTCAAGGAGTGTATGTTGTGTTGTTGGCGTAGGTGATTGTGTGCAATGCAGTCTTCCATGATGTGCTGTGTTACATCCTGGACAGGCGTCAGTGACGGGAGTCATCCAGCCTCTTCTGATAACTCAAGAGGGCTGGATGATGCCCACATCTCAGCCTGGCCAGGTGGACCCTGTCCTCACGAGGGAGATAGCATTCGGAAGGATGGATATCTGGAGGCCGTGCATGTAGCTGTGTGTTGTTTTTGAGTGACTGAATGGAATGGCAAGTGATTTGAGTATGAATATGCTTCTGGAAGCTGGTCTGAGGCAGGCAGGGGAGAAGAGATGATACTATTTGTGTATGATACCGTGTGCTGGGTGTTGTTTTGATGTTCCTTGGTGTGTGTGTGTGGATGTGCTGCCATGTAGTGTAGTGGATGGTGTGGGTTTCTGGAGGCTGCAGCAAGAATTTGGGTGCCTTTGTCTAGATGATCCTTGCCTTTGAGGACTGGTTTCTTGGTGTAGGTGGTCTGTAGGTGTAGTAGCTGTGCAGCCTGTGATTATTTTCAGGGCCTTGTTTTGTATGATCTGAAGAGTGTTATACTGTGTTTTAGTGAGGTTAGGAGCCCAAGCAGGGCTTGCATAATTCATCATTGAACGTATATATTGTTTGTATACTGTGGTGGTGGTTTCTTTGTTGTGTCCAAATGTTGTATGGGCAAGTGACTTCAAGGAATTGAGTCTAGGTGTTAATTTATTTTTGATGTTTGTGATGTGTTGTTTAAATGACACTGATGTATGTTACACCAAGGATTTTGTGTGTGTGTGTGTGTTGTCTATGGTGAGGTGTGGAATGTGACTGTGTTCTGCTGTCCAGTTTGTGAGAAGCAGGCCTAGTTTTCATGTTCAGCAATATATGAGAATAAACAATAACATGAGCAGTCTGCAAAAAAGCATTGCACACCCATTTATATATGAAAATGAAGAAATCAGATCTATTACACTGTAAACCTTAAACAAAATCCTCTATGTATTGCAGGCTTTACTTACGGTGTCTGAGTAGGCACATACTAGTATTTAAGTGTCCCCTTACCACCAGGTTCACACAAGCCCCAGGCCACGAATACACTGAGTAGCATGCTGCTTTTTTGCTGACTTACAATGTGTACAAGAAGTATAATCACACACAAATTGAACCCATACACTGCAGTGCTAGTTTTCAAATCAATGCAACAGCAGTAAGTCAACATTCTCGAAGTGAAAATTATGTTGTCGTGTTTAGGTCAAATATTAGGGCATTAACTTGTACAGTTTAAGATATAAAGTTGTACTGCATCACTAGGAGTCGTTTCGTTTTTGAAGGCTGCAACATGCTTGCAAGCGTCAGCCTTTTTGGACTGGAGCGTGTAGCATTTTATGACCGGATGCCCTTCCTGAGGTCTACCAATGCCATGAACCACTTTTAGCATTTTATGATACAGAAATATCTTGTTTCAGTTCATGTACCTGTTATAATGGGTCAGAACTTAAAAACCTGCAGTAACTTCCACTTAGTACAGACAGTCTCCTATTTATTTCACGGTAAACTATTCGTGCACATCAGAGTAGTTTTTACGATATGATCTCACCGATACAAACTAAACTCAAATTTTATTAAAAACAAAAATTATCCATACTCAGTAGAAAAGATTTCACAACAGACACCACTGATATGTTCTCACTTTTTTCCTAACATGCCAAAGAACTTATGACTACTAACATAAGATACTGTATCTCCTTTTATTTACTGTTAAGTTCCTATCAATTACATATTCGCATCAAAAACAATTCTGCATTTGCACCAAAACAATTTTGATCTGAACAGCCGATCAGCTTCATCAACAGCAGCTTTAATAGGCAATACACTACCATTTCCTGTAATTTTGCAGCAAGATATCATAATAACTTGCTGTACATGGTTCCATATAGTATGTACATACAAATATGCACAGTATATAATACTGTACGTGCCTTGACAAACCTAAAGCTTACATAAACAGGAGAGTATCTGAGATGTGGCTTGTAGTTTATGGGTTAAAAAAAAAAAAAAAAAAACACCACTGGCTGACACTGTTAAGCTCCAAGACAGTTCTTTGCCTAAAAATATATACCTGTATGTATATTTAAATACTTGCTTCCCTACTTAGAGTTACAAATCTTGTAATAGGCATTTCCAACATCTATTGTACTTCTTAATCATGTGAAAGAATCAAAGATCTTACTCAGTCTTTACTGAAGAAATAATTAATTACAATTTTGATCACTTAAGCTTAGTTACAATAATAGAGATTATTTACTTACCTGAATACACATCTGCCACAGCCATGGTGATTCACCCGTGTGCCTGTCTTGCATAACTGCTTGAGATCCAGCTGATCCAAGATGAAGGTCAATGTCGTCTTGCAGAATGACAGGTACCAAACTTGTTATGGATCTTCAACACGGCAGTACTGCAAGGAGGTCAAACAGGGTCGAATCAACATGAAAGAATATGATGATGTGGAGCATATCCTTGTGGGAAAGAATGTATGAGCAATAAAACTTGTATGTAAGAAATATACCCTACATCCTTACATACAGCTGCTATAAAATCTACTTATGACCGCTCTTTTGTAATTTTCATTTTGTTATGCTGTGATAATTCAAATCTAACTTACTTTCCATAAAGTCTAGTTTCCTATTGTTTTCTCCCCTAGCTTCTCTCTAGACACAGCACAAAATAACATAACACACACTCCTTTGCTTCTCTGCACCCTCACTCCCACTGCCTCTACAATTATCTTTTTTTTTTTTTTTTTAATAACTATGGACTTTGTGTATCCTTACTCCACAGGTTAGATCTGAAAAATGTTATACTCCCTACACTTGTATTTTAAGTTGGACACTTCAAAATTCATCATATGATACTTCCTACATACACACACTCCCTAGACCACGATCTGTAGTTTTATATATTTTGTATACCCTTCAACTGATAAGCTGTAGTGATGGCATTGAATGTGGCACCTTTGAAGCAGAACTGTGTTAACGCTGAAGTTCTCCATACTCCCTTCGGGGGTCATTCTGCATCCTGAAGATGTGGTATGGGGCAGAGGTTGGCACTTCAAAATACTAGTCACTTGATCCTTACTCTCTTCCACATATTCTGGAAACGGGAATTAGTCGCTAGGCATTAGTGATACCTGACAAGCCTAAGTAAAAATTTTGATAGAACACCTATGATGCACATTTGCGCAAATGTTGCAGTTCTCAATACTCCTAACAATTACCAAGGATGATATTTGCAATTATAATCATAGGGTACCCTATCTATAACCATACTTCACTCGTTTCAGAACATTTTTTCCCTAGCTTCCCACACTGACAAATATACAGTATAGCCTACAGTCAAACTATCAATCATAAGCATACACTGTGTTGATGGAGATAAGGGTTTTCACTGCATTTCACAACAATTTTTCACACCTAATGGGAAACTTTTTCCTTCACACGCAGCAAAACTTCTTCACACCTAACAGGAACCTTTTTTCCTCACACGTAACTGGAAACTTTTTTTTTTTTCACATGTTCACCTCACCCCTTCAGAGGCCAAGCAGGACGTCCCTCTTGCTCTCCCAGCAACCACAGGGGGCAGGGCAGGCTCTCCAGAGGAGTCACTGCTGGAAGAGGTCTGGAGTGGCCCTATAGCGAGTCCTGGGGTGCACTCATTACAACCAGCACCCCTGTCACCAGTCACTGTCGGACTCCTGAAGGAGGCGAGACAGCAGGAAACCTCTGACAGACTCCCTGGAGAAGAGAAACCACATGCAGCAGCCCATTGGACTCCCAACAAAGGTGAGATCACAGACATCAGACGAAGAGGGACGCCCCCAGAACTCCCGGATGAGACCTCCCTAGACAAGCCGACGAACCATCCTCCACCAAGGGCAGGTGCAAGGAAGCACACCTACTAGACCTGCTCGGGCCGACACACCGACAGAGGCACCTGCAGTGAAAGGTCTCCCTCTACACCACCCAGCAGCCCTCACCCAACGATCAAGAGTAAAATAGTGGTCCTGCACCCCTTCAGAGTGCACACCTGATGAGACACCTCCAACACCTGGGTGCCACCTGCAGTTTTCTAACCAGACCACTAGTCCCAGACTCAGATCCCTATAATTTATATACTGTGTGTAATCTATCATATTGTATTGGGTCGTCACTGTATTTTTTGTGGGTAATATACTTGTAAGACTGATTAGCCTGTGTTTTTAAGCCCTGTTCCTTTGGTTGCATGCTTTGGACCCAGTCTTAGAAAGAACCCAATTTTAAACCCACATACACAGAGAGCAAGAAGTTGATCTTTGAGTACGTGGCATAACACTGGTGGCAGCGGTGGCACTAGATCCAGTCAGGAGAAAGCACAACTAGGAATGAAAAGGGAAAAACCTGACAAAATGGCAGCCAATTACTCAAACTGGACCCTGAACAGTGCAATGGACACATACATGTGTATGATTAAACCACTATTGGATGTTGGATCTGAACACAAGGAAAACATGGCTGTAACACTACCCCACTTGCAAAAAGCAGTCTCATTTATCTCCACAAAGATCATCCCTAACCTGACATGGGGACACTTTACACAAATTTTGACACAAGCAGTCACACCATCACTGGGAAAAGTAGTAGCTCTGTCCCAGCTTGACGCCCTCACCTGTGACCGCAACCTGGATGACACTCTCAACCAGGCTAGGCGACTAGTCACCGCCGCTTACCCAGAGGCCGACGCAGCCACCCGGGAACAACATATTTTCAACTTTTTAGGATCCTCCCTAGCATTGTAAGAGAACATTTCAAAATCTACGACCCAATGGAAACCTTGAGAGATATTCAACTAGTCAGGTGTCTTCTCGCTGCCCAAACCACCCCACAACACATTAGCACAGTCAGCAGAGTCCCAGCGCATAAAGTACAACTAAAACTACGGATGCCCACCACCCGAACCATTTCACCAACATCCAGTATGCCCAGGGCACTCCCCACCAAAAGGCGCCCCCCCCTCCTAAGGAAAATGCGGACCTGATCTACATAAATCCGTTATATAGTTTTCAGCATGTAATCACTGGTGCCCCATTCATGACATACAGGAACAACTTGAAGCTGCCCATCCAAAAACTGCTACCCAAGGGCGCCGCAAGGTCTCCTCCATAGATGGTAATTGCGACAAAGACAACACACCCTCTGCCAAGAACTCTGACCCTGGTGAAGTAGGGCTGCACGAAGAAGACGCGCCGTAACTGGATTTTTAGGACCACTCCCCAAGGTGGCAAGAACCACCTCCCAAAAATATCACCTCCCAGTCTACAATAGAGAGTTGGCTTGCAGTCCCGAGGGACCCAGGTTTGAATCCTCGCTGGGGCAGGGAACAGTTTAACGATTTGAATTTCATTAAATCAGGCTTTACTGATCTACCAGAAGACCCACCGACATGTCGTAAAAATAACCCTGCTAATACCAATACACCAGTCCTTTATGAGACAGCCCTAGCATGTATTCAATATGGACGGTGGGTGTTAGCACCGAAGTAGTGACATGTAGTATGTAGGAGGACGGCTGGGCCTTGATAGCAGGCTGTAAAGCCTATGCCCAGAGTTGGACACATAAAAAAAAATAAAAAATAAATAATAAATAAGGTGAGACTGAACGGGGTCAAAGCAAAGCTACTGGTTGACAAGGGAGCAGCCAGATCCTGCCTCTACCGCCACTTTACTCCCGTCAAGCCTCGGCTTTTGACCCACAGCTCTCCACTTCAGTTCATCTCGTGAATGCCGGAGATGGTGCCTCTACCACCACTTTACTCCCGTCAAGCCTCAGCTTTTGACCCACAGCTCTCCACTTCAGTTCATCTCGTGAATGCCGGAGATGGCCCCCCTGCCTATCCATGGGGAAACTCAGCCTGCAATGCTTATGATAGGTACCTAGTGCTGGACCTCCTGCAGAAACTATGCACCAACATCGACTGCTACAATCGACATCTCCACTTCCAGAAGTTATCAGACATCCCTCCCCCGGCATCACTCCCACACCTTCCCCATCTCACTCTCCTCCCGTTATGTCTTCTACCTCACCCTCCCCTATTCCTAACCTTCCTGCTCCTCTGCACACCACTTTCCCTGCTACCATTGCCTCCTCCCTTACTATTCCTCCTCAGCACAAGGTCTGGCTCCTCCTCAACAGACTCACCGGAACCTCCCCATCTCCTGTCTACGGTTGCCCATCCCCATCCCCCCACCTCGGGGCAATATGCATTGACATTTCCACCACCCATCTCACCCTCCCTAAAGGATCAGTAGAGATGGAAAAAGCAGAACCATGTGCACCTCCCCTACCACCCTTCCTCCTCCACCTGAAAACCTGACACCACACCAAGCCGACAGCCTCTGACGCCTCCTCCAGGATTTTCAAGACCTTTTCTTGTCAGGACATGCAGATATTGGTCATATACCTGACACACGAAATCTACACCACAGGCCCCACGATTCACCAACTGTCTCGGAAGAAAAACCCTTATCAGCAGGCTGAGGAAGACCAGCAGGTCCGGGAAATGCTCAATGCAAGTGTCATATCCCCATCCACCAGCCCCTGATCCTCTCCAGTTACGTTAGTTAAGATGGCACCATGAGCTGTGTAGATTACCAACACCTTAGCAATGTGGCCACAAAGGATGCCACCCCCCCTACCCAGGATAGATGACTCCCCCAACTCCTTATACGGAGCATCCTGGTTCTCCACCTTGGATTTCCAATCGGGATGCTGGTAGATCCCTGTACACCCGGACAGAGAGCACACAGCTCTCTCGACCACCAATGGAAAGCATTACAAATTCAACGTCCTCCCCTTTGGACTCTGCAATGCCCCGGCAACATTTCCCCAATTGATGGAGTCAATTCTCAGTGGCATCACCTGGGAAATCTGCCTGGCATACCTAGATGACATTATCATTATTAGCTGAACCTGGGCTGACCACCTCCAGTGCCTTAAACAAGTCCTCGTTTGCATCCGACATGAAGGGCTTAAGCTCAAACCATTAAAATGCATTCTGTTTGAATGGTCCACCTCCTTCGTTGAATGGTCCATCTCCTTCCTAAGACAGGTCATCCTCAAGGAAAGTATAGCACCTGATCCTGACAAACTGCGTGCTATTGCAAACCTCCCCCTATCACGAGATCTCCACGAAGTCCATGCCTTTATCAGGCTCAAGTCCTACTATCAATGCTTCGTGAGGGGGTTTGCTAACATCGCAAAACCCCTCCATGACATGACTAAAAAAAAAAAAAGGCAAACCTTTCACCTGGACAGACGATTGCATCAACACTTTTCACACCTTTAAGACCAAGCTCATCACTGCCCCGAGCGTTGCATTCTCTGACTACACCCTGCCTTTTTGCCTGTATACTGACATATCCCGAGTAGCAATCAGCACCATCCTTGCCCAAGTCCAGGAAGAACAAGAACACATCACCTGCTCCAGTTGTACTCTCAATCAGTCAGAAAAAAGCTATGCCACCACCAAACAAGAATGCCACAGCACCGTCTGGGCCTTGGGCCACTTTCGAGCCTATCTAGCAAGCACTTACATCATCATGCTGACAGATCACCAATCTTTGCAGTGACTACACCATTCTGAGACTCACAATGCCCAGTTAGTTAGATGGAAAAAGCCTTGAAGAATCTGATTACAATAGAGTATTGGCTTGGCAAGTTACAAACACCAACGCCTTGTCCCGGTTGCCCATCAACACCATCAGCACTGCTACCAGCCTCCTTTGAAAATAGCAAAGATCATCCCAACTGGATACCACCACAAATACTCTCTAAGCTACACTGACAAAGCAACCACCTATTCACCCATACTGGACATACTGCATAGTGCTCGATCCTAACACCACCCTAGAAATGATGACTCACTAACACTCAGTCAACGGCATACATCTAGGGACCAAGAAACTCCTACAAGTATTTAATGTACTGGACACCCAGCCCCTCCACCTTGGCCAAACAAGTCATACAGGCCTGCTGTGCTTGTGCACTAGGAAAGGACGTGACATGGACGCCAGGCCCTTCAGAAAAGTCACTGCTCACAAGCCATGGCAAATTTTGTCCGTAGACATAGTCGAGCCCCTCCCTCCTAAGGCAGGCTACAAGTGCATCATAAGCTTTCATGGACAACTATTCGAAATTCCCGATTGCCTGCCCGGCCAAGGAACACCATACCATTGCCATGCCCGACGCCCTCATCTGAAACGTTTTTTCCCTGCTTCGGCATTCCCCACGCCCTTCACTCAGACAATACCCCAGAGTTTACATGCAAAACATGGTAAAACTCACCACCACCTGAACAAGCTATCTCACTCTTCCCCATACTGGCCACAGGGAAACGGAAAGTGCGAAAGAAGTCACTGTACCTTCCTCAACCAAGTACAAGCCAGGAGAAACACAAAATAAAGAATGACCAGCCCAAATAAAAATTTTGCACTGGGGGATGAACACCTGTCCTAGAAGACAGAACACCTGTCCTAGAGAAGACAGCATTACCCCCCATGAACAAGTGTTCGGAGAAACTCAACTTCTCTAACCAGTCTCGACAGCACCTACAGCCCCCCTCCACCACCTCAGGCACCCACTGCATCACCTACAAAACCAACAAGACCTTCAGCTTGACATCACCCCCATCAATCCCTAAAAGCTTGGTGATTTAGTTATGGTGGCCGAACTACCCATCCCTAACAAACTAACACCCGATTCTGAGGCCCCTACACAATCATCAACATTCCCAAACCCTACCAGGTCACCATCAAGTATCACAACGCTCCACACACATACCGGAATCGCCACCTGCGTCTCTTCCACCCCTTACCACATGCCTCCCGACCACGTCACACCCAATCTCACGAGCAATTGGGACAAGATGGACATTCGTCCCCAACCACCATGTGCCCTTCTTCCCCTCAACAGAACTGACTAGAAGTACATTGCCTTGCGCATTACCCTCCACCTGGACCAGCACTCAACGGAACTGGGGCAGGATCCGTGTGCTAGCAGACTCCCAAAGTAGGACCACGACAACACCCACTGTGCTCACCGGGAAAAGGATGCCCACCATGCTCCCTTCACCTATTGCCTTTTGTAGAACTGCGACGACGTCCACCGTGCAGGTTAGAGAAAGGACACCCAATGTGCCCCTTTCACATACAGCCACCAGCAGGACCACGACGCCGCCCACCGTACTCGCCAGGGAGAGGACACCCACCATGCTTCTCTCACCTGCAGTTCCAGGGCCTAACAGAACCACAGCTGCGCTCACCATGCCAGTCGGGGAGGCGCCGACAACTCTACAGACCTCACCTCTGAAGACTAGGACAGCAGGGGAAGGTTCGAGGAAAGGATGGGCCCTTCAAGC
>JAGKTI010027929.1:0-13109 GCA_018397915.1 Birgus latro | reverse complement strand
TCTGGTTACATTTTATTTACTTCATGCTTTGTGTCCCATATTTGAGTGCACAGGGGGTGAAAGAGGTGATTTTCTCAGTGATTACCATGTCTCTTACTTACGTTCACTATCTAGTCAACTGGTGAACATTTTTGCCCCACACTCCTCTAAATCATAATTTTTCTGGCTACATTTTATTTACTTCATGCTTTGTGTCCCATATTTGAGTGCACAGGCTGTGAAAAGGTGATTTTCTCAGTAATAATCATGTCTCTTCCTTACGTTCATTATATAGTCAGCTGGCGAACACCCCTGCCTTACTCACCTCAAAATCATCATTTTTGGTTTAAAATTCGATTAATTCATGCATGCTCTGTGCCAAATACTTATGTGAATGGGGTCTTAATTAAGTGCTATGCATGTCTGGTAGGGAGTTAGGTAGGTGGTTTTCTGATTTAGGTTAGGTTAGGGTCAAGAATGACCGGTGCTGTTGGTGAACAGTGAACACCTTTGTCATACCTAACTCTTTTTCTGGTAACAATTTATTTATTTGATGCTTTGTAGTCCATATTTTAGTGCATATGATATGAGAAATGATGATTTTCATAGTGATAGCCACATCCGATACTTACACTAAGCTGCAAACTCGTGAACACCCCTGCCTTACTCACCTCAAATTCATCATTTTGGGGTTAAAATTCGATTAATTCGTGCTTTGTGCCAATTATTTATGTGAATGGGGTCTTAAGTGCTATGCATGTCCCGTAGGGAGTTAGGTAAGTGGTTTTCTGATTTAGGTTAGGTTAGGTTAGGGTCAAGAATGACCGGTGCTGTTGGTGAACAGTGAACACCTTTGCCATACCTAACTCTTTTTCTGGTAACAGTTTATTTATTTTATGCTGTATCCCATATTTTAGTGCATAAGATATGAGAAATGATGATTTTCATAGTGATAGCCACGTCCGATACTTACTTACACTAAGCTGCCAACTCGTGAACACCCCTTCCTTACTCACCTCAGATTTATCATTTTCGGGTTAAAATTTGATTAATTCGTGCTTTGTGCCAATTATTTACGTGAATGGGGTCTTAAGTGCTATGCATGTCCGGTAGGGAGTTAGGTAGGTGGTTTTCTGATCTAGGTTAGGAATGACCAGTGCTGTTGGTGAACAGTGAACACCTTTGCCCTACCTAACTCTTTTTCTGGTAACAGTTTATTAATTTGATGCTTTGTATCCCATATTTTAGTGCATAAGATGTGAGAAATGATGATTTTCATAGTGATAGCCACGTCCGATACTTACTTACACTAAGCTGCCAACTCGCGAACACCCCTTCCTTACTCACCTCAAATTCAGCATTTTGGGGTTAAAATTCGATTAATTCGTGCTTTGTGCCAATTATTTATGTGAATGGGGTCTTAAGTGCTATGCATGTCCGGTAGGGAGTTAGGTAGGTTGTTTTCTGATTTAGGTTAGGTTAGGTTAGGGTCAAGAATGACCAGTGCTGTTGGTGAACAGTGAACACCTTTGCCATACCTAACTCTTTTTCTGGTAACAGTTTATTTATTTGATGCTTTGTATCCCATATTTTTGTGCATAAGATGTGAGAAATGATGATTTTCATAGTGATTACCATGTCCGATACTTATTTACACTATGCTGCCAACTCATGAACATCTATTCTTTACTTACCTTAAAATCATCATTTTTGGGTTAAAATTCAATGAATTCATGCTTTGTGTCCATTAATTAATGCATATGGTGTGAGAAAGGGTGATTCTCATAGTGATTTCCATGTCTGATACTTACTTACACTTGCTGGCAAGTTGTGAGCACCTATGCCTCACTCACCTCTAAATCATCATTTTTTGGTTAAAATTCAGTTAATTCATGCTTTGTGTGCATTATTTATGTGAAAGGGGACTTAAATAAGTGCTATGCATATCCGGTAGGGAGGTAGGTAGGTGGTTTTCTGATTTAGGTTAGGTTAGGTTAGGGTCATGAATGACCAGTGCTGCAGCTTCAGGGCCACTATCCGGACAAGACCAATATCCGGACATGACCAATATCCGGACATGCCTTTGGCTCTATTATGTCGGATAATGTCGCTCTGTTCCCTGTCATTTCACTGCCCCCCTTCCAGCTCACACCCCCCTCTCGCATATACCTCTCCACTCCATCCCTCCATCTCATCCTCGGCCTCCTCCTCCCTCTCGCCCCCTCTACCTCACTCACATACACTCTCCTCGTCAGTCTTTCACTCTCCTCGTCAGTCTTTCACTCTCCATCCTCTACACACGTCCGTACCACCTTATTGTGTTTCTTCTAACGCTTCCTATCTCATCCGCACCACAGTGCTCCTTCACTTCCTCATATGTTAGTCTCTCTCTCCATGTGACTCCACATGCTCCTTCCAAATAACTCATTTCCACTGCTTTCACTCTTGACAGCTATCCCTCCAACAGGGTCCAAGCTTCACTTCCATATGTTAAAGTTGGTATCACAATACTGTCATGTAGCAACTTTTTCACTTCCATGCTCATTTCCCTATTTCTTATCACTGCCTTCAAGGATCCTGCAACCTTTCTTCCCTACTTCACCCTTTCAAGCACTTCACCCTCCAGACTTCCATCCTTACTCATCACACTACCCAAGTACTTAAATGCACTCACTTTCTCCATATCCTCCTCCTCCAGTCTCACTGTACATTCACTGACTTCACCCCTGTCGATGACCATCACTTTACTTTTCCCTGCATTCACTTTTAGATTCCATTTTTAACACACTCTCCTAAACTCATCTACTTAGCCTTGCTGCTCCCCTTTGTCTTCACTCAACAACACAGTATCATCTACAAACATCAGTACTGGGAGTTTCGAAACACTGCGCTCTCTCACTAGGGCTGCTCCAACATCCACTGCCCAACCTTGTATCTCTTTTATAACCCCATCCATATACAGATTGAACAACCATGGAGACATGACACATTCTTGTCGTTATCCAACCTTCAAATGGACAAATTCTGTCAGTTTGCCATCCACACGCACTGCGGCCTTAGCACCCTCATACATACTCTTCACAGCCTTCAACAACTTCCCAGCTACTCCATATATTCTTAATACTTTCCACAATCCTTGTTTATCCACCCTGTCATATGCTTTCTCCAAATCCAGGAAGGCTGCATACAACTTCTTTCCCTTCTCTAGAAACTTTTCAACTAAAGATCTAAGAATGAATATCTGGTCTATATAACCTCTTCCCTTCCTAGAACCTCCCTGTTCTTCTCCCACTTATTCCCCTGTTATTTCCCTAACTCTGTCAATAAGTATCCTACTACATACTTTTCCTTTTACACTAAGAAGGCAAATGCCCCTATGATTACCACACACTTCTTTTTCCCCTTTTCCTTTGTACAAGGGATTAATTATACCTGACTTCCAGTCCTCCGGGACTCTAGACTTCCAGTCCTCCGGGACTCTAGACTTCCAGTCCTCCAGGACTCTAGACTTCCAGTCCTCCGGGACTCTACCTTCCTCCCAGGCCAATCTGCACATCTTCCACATCCATTCTGCTACTATCTCTCCCCTATGCTTCAGCATTTCACCACACTCCATCAATTTCTGGGGCTTTCCCCATTTTAACTTTCTTCATTGCTTCCACCACTTCCATCCTAGTGATTTCTTCTTCTCTTCTCAAAACCCTTCTTCTCCCAGCCATTCCCCAGCTACTTATACTTTCATTATTTTCATTGTCTATGTTCAACTATTCATTAAAGTGTTCTCTCCATCTGTTTACTTTTTCCCCCTTCGTCACTAGTAATCTACCATTTTTATCTTTCACACCCCCACTAACTTCGTTGGCACCCTGTCTAACTCGCTTTACCTCTTTCCAGAACATTTTCTTACATTCCCTCCACTTTACACTCAAATTCCTTCCAAATTCCTCATCGACTCTCTTCTTACTCTCTCGTACTTATCTTTTCACCTCTGTCCTCCTCTCTACATATAACTCTGTCTTCCATCTCTCAGCTTCTTCGATGTCCCTGTTCCTCATCCACTCATTATATGCTTGCTTCTTTTGTGCCACAGGCTCTCTCACCTCTTCCGTCCACCATGCTGTTCCCTGAATCCCATTTCATCTTCTCTTCACCCCACACACTACCTCACATGCTGCACAGATTTCTTCTGTGAATATCTTGCACACACCTTCCACGTCCCCCATCTGCTACAATTTATATTTACCCAGTTGCTCCTCCACTTCCCTTTTATATTCAGCCTTTATTCCATCCTCTTGTAACTTTTCTACCCTCCTTGTAAGAACTACTTCCTCCTGTCCTTCCCTTGTTCTCTTCCTCCATTTTGTTTGGACCGTGATTCTGACCACCACCAAGTGATTGTCAGAAAGTCCACTCCCCCAGCTTCTATATACTGCTTCATCCATTACACATCTTCTCATCCTTTCATCCACACACTCATAGTCAGTCATTGCCTACTTCTCATTCAGTTCACCATCCACCCTTCTCAACACTTGCCATGTATACCCATGGATCATTTTGTGCCTGAAGAGGGTATCAGGTATCACCAACCCCCTCCCTGCACAAATTTCCACTAGAGCACTGCCATTCTCATCCATCTCTGCAGGCACACCCCATTCACCAACCACTCTGTCCACCTTCACTTTCCCTACATTTCCATTCATATCTCCAATCAGAGTCACTCTCTCATTCCTTTCAAACTTTTCCAAACATGCTTCCACATTTGTCCAGAACTCTTCTTTCACTCTACTTACATGATCTTGTGTTGGCACACACACGCACAGAATCGCCCACATTTGTAATCCAACATTCACTCTTACCCACACAATCCTTGAGCCAACTGATCCATACCCTCTTATATCCCCTTCCATCTGTTACTCACAGCAATACACACTCGTTCTTTTGCCCTCTCATTCTCACCTAGTCCCGTGCATATACCCCATCCATACTCCCATTCCCTCATACTCTCTATCTATCTATCTATCTATTGCCAGACGCCTCAATCCCGAACGGGGTGGCCACAAACAAATCGCCTCCATGTCACTCTGTCCCCTGCCATTTCACTCATACTCTCACCTCACCATTTAGTTTCAGTTAGTCCACATATATCCACTTTCGCACTCTCAAAATCGAGTTCCATAACCAAGGCTCAGTATGCTCAGTTTAACAAACTAATTCAGCCAAGTTTCTTGAATTCTGCGCAAAATCGATTTCCATAACCAAGGCTCAATATAAGAGAAACTATTCTGGTATTTGGAGCAAGTTTCCACTAAGTCCCTTAAGGCAATGGTCAAGCCGAGTTACTGACAGTGCGCACCCAGAGTCCCAAACATAGCAGACTATACTAACTCTCAGTGTTACACTCAGCTGTCTGAATCCATAATTAATGCCCCTACTTAAATTCATTATTGTGTACATGTTTATAGTGAAATATACAGTACAGTAATGACATAGTAATGAAGTATGCACACATTAGAAAATAGGTGAGGATAGTAGAGTAAATAGGGAAGGTAAAATACAGTAAGGCATATCTCCAAATGTAGGGGTTCTGCACTTGTTGCAGAAATATGCCTGATAAGGCAGCCATACTGGCCCCCCCAAACCTGTGTCAGGCCTGGGGGTGGTTCAGTCACTGTCATAGTCACCCTTCATCAACACTCGAGATGGTACTGGGGCGACAGAGTGGCTGGGGAGCATCAGGGATGGTGCTCCACCTTCTCAGTTACAGTAAAACCTCGATATAACGGACTTCAGTAGACCGGAATTCACTTTTATCGGACTCGAGGAGCTACTGGACTAAACTCCTATATATCGGAAAAAGTCCGATATAGCCAGAAAGCAGTCCAGACTGCCTGACAACTTCAGCTATGTTCACCACAATAAGACAAGTAAAAAACATGTTTTTCAGTGCACAGTACAGTATTATTATACCATTTGATTAATGTAGTGAAGGTATAACACACTACAATACTGCAATGGTGGTGAAAACCACTGAAGCAATCCGGACTAATGTCTGATATATCGGAAAAAGTCCGGATTAGCAGGGGTAAGTCCAGATGTTGCTTTTATTGGAAAATCGCATATTTTGGACTGGCCTGAGCCCCAATTAGTCCGTTATAGTGAGGTCTTACTGTGTTTCCAATTTCTGGCCAAGAGAGAGGCTCACCTCACCTCCTTTACCTGAACCTTATGCTTGGTTCATAAAAGCTTTGGTTCACTGGAAAAAATCACAAATAAGGCTGCAGTACCTAGGCAAAACTGCACACACATAGCCTTCTTCACCCCTGCACAGTTGTTGACTTTATAAATGGGTTTTATTCGCCCCTTTGTGGAGTACAACTTTCATGTGTGGGGAGGCTCTCCACATACAGCTGTTCTGAATAGAGTGGAGTTAAATACTTTTCATCTCATTAACTCTCCTCCTCGTACTGGCTTCCTTCAACCTCTTTCTCTTCGCATCACTGTTGCATCTTTATCTCTTTTCTGTCACTACTTTAATGGTCACTGTTCCTCTGAACTGTCTGCTTGCATCCCTTCACCTCTACGATGGGCAAGTAGCACCTGCAAGAGTTAACCGTTACTCCCAGTCCTTCATTTATGCAACTGGTCAACTCTGGAACTGTCTTCCTCTGTCTGTATTTCTTACTTCCTATGATCTCCAGTCTTTCAAACACAGTGTGTCCAGGCATCTTGAAATGAACAGATCTTGAATTTGGCTCTCTTTTGTATTGTTTTTGTATTTTCTTGGAAGGAACAGTTTGCAGGCCCATGGTCTGTGGTTCCTTCTTTCTTGCATTTAAAAAAAAAAAAAAAGTTTACAGTTGGGGAATCACATGAAGACTGCATGGGCCAAGATACGTCACCAGTCCCCACCACTACCCAGGCAGCTTGGCGGGGACATGTGGCTACACCACATACCACCAGTCAGGGGAGTGTTTCTGTTATGGGCTCGATGATGCTTTTGGTTTACAAGACCTTTTCCAGTAATGCGGTGGTTTTGGGAGCAGAATTTCCTTAACGGAATTTCTCAGTTCTACAGACCCCGAATCAACGAATTTCAGTAGCAACGGACAATATCTGTTGGCAGAGAATCGCTCCGGACACTGGTAATTTTTTTTTTATATCATTACAGGTACTCTCACGATCAGTAATTTCTGCTCCCGGGTGCCCCTTTTGTATCCTTGTATATCCAGGGAAGACGGCAGGGGGTGACAAAACGAGCGCCACCCACCTCTACTCCAGCTTCCAACCTTCCCCCATTCCCCTTCCCCACCCAGCCCCCCACTAGTCATTCTTAACTGTCAGTTACATCTCAAGCTAACCCCATACTTTACACTCATAGTAACATTACTAATACACAGACAAAACACTAGGACATGTAAAAAGTGTATAACTATGTAAACTGCAGCAAGAAATTAATGTATTATAACATTGACAGTAAAACAAAAACGCTGACAACGGCCATACCAGGCCTCTTGCGTGGGGTGTTTGTGTGCGTATGTGTCTGTCTGTCTGTGTGTGTGTGTGTGTGTGTGTGTGTGTGTGTGTGTGTGTGTGTGTGTGTGTGTGTGTAACTCACCGGTCGGTCAGGATCACTTGATGGTAGTGATCGTCAGCTTTTACCCTCCCGGAAGGGAGCTGAGAGCTCATATAGTCCGATCTATGGGCAAGGCTGTAACCTTCACACACGCACACACCCATCCCCTTGCTCAAGGGGTACAGTAACCACCCACTTTGTCAGTGAAACTTTTCGCAACCTGAGCAAGGCGCGAACTCCCGTCTACCAGATGGCAAGCGAGAACGCTACCACTGTGCCAGCGAGCGGTGTGTGTGTGTGTGTGTGTGTGTGTCTGTCTGTCTGTCAGTCAGTGTGTGCATGTATGTTTTTATTTGTGTGTGTGTGTGTGTGTGTGTGTGTGTGTGTGTGTGTGTGTGTGTGTGTGTGTGTCCAAAGCAGTGCACTCAACATGTGAGGTGGCCTTTGTTAACGTTTTTGTTTTATAGTCAACGTCATAATGCATTAATTTCTTGTTGCAGCGTGTTGATAGTTATATCATATACTGTACTTTTAACATATCCTAGTGTTCTGTGTTTGTATTAGTAGTGGGACCAAGAGTGTTAAGCATGAAACCAGCTTCAGATGCAACTGCCAGTTAAAAATGACATTTGGGGTGGGAGATGGTAGGGGTATGGGGGAGGGTTGGGAGCTGGGGTAGAGGTGGGTGGAGCTCGTTTAGTCCCCCCCCTCCTCTTCCCTGGTTATACAGAGGTAGTAAAGGCGTGCCCCTGGGCAGAAATTAGTGACTGTGAGTGTACATCTTTTTTCATTTCTAATTTCATACAGTATTTCTCTTTACAGGTACAAAAATAAATGATACTGTAGTTAAACATAAAAAATTGCTGTAACACAATACTTGTACTGCACAAGTCGTAATATATTGGGTCCATAGAAAATGGGGTATTATGAAGTAAATTAGTCCGCAATATCGTCACTGCACTTCATCTTCGATACCATCGTGTTTCTCTTACTATTTTTCGAGTTTTATGCTATTTTTACCATCATTTTCAAGCAGCGGACTTTTTCAAGCAACGGACACTTGCCCCTCCCTATTAGTCCGCTGATTCGTGGGTCGACTGTATACTCATTTTAACGGAAATTTTCCCTTAAAAAAAAAAAACGGAATAAAATGATTCCACTATCTCAGGCATCCACTAAATCGATGTTTGTTAAGTCGAGCTTCTGCTGTACAGTATTTGTATTCCAGAAAATTATTATTCTGGTAGCCAACCAGCCTTCCCCAATCAGCTTGTTTTTCCAGTCACTTTTATCATATTGTAATACTGCCCCATAACATGAAAACTTTTTAAGGAAAGAAGGTGGCATTAGAAATCAGTGTACAGTTATGTTCAATAAGTTTCTTATATGAATGAAAATAATTGCACTCTTTCTATCCTCACAAGTGGAATGGCTTGAATTTACTGTACTCTTTTTTGTCATTCCCAGTATTTCCTATTATTTTCCCAGAGAGAGAGAGAGAGAGAGAGGTCGTGTGTGTGTTGGGTGTGTGTGTGTGTGTGTGTGTGTGTGTGTGTGTGTGTGTGTGTGTGTTTTTATGCAAGGAAGAAGGAACCAAAGGCCACAGGCCTGCATACTGTTCCCTCTGAGAAGAAGCAAAATCAATACAAAAGAGAGCCAAATTCAAGATCCGTTCATTTCGAGATGCATGGACACACTGCGTTTGAAAGACTGGAGATCATAGGAATTAGGAAGTACAGACAGAGGAAGATGGTTCCAGAGTTGACCAGTTGCATAAATGAAGGACTGGGAGTAACGGTTAACTCTTGCATTAGAGAGTTGGACAGAATAGGGATGAGAGTTTGTTGCTAGATGGGTACTACGTGCCCGTCATAGAGGTGGAGGGATGCAAGCAGACAGTTTAGAGGAACAGTGACCGTTGAAGTAGTGATAGAAGAGAGATAAAGATGCAACAGCGCGACGAAGAGACAAAGGTTGAAGGGAATCAGTAAGAGAAGGAGAGTTAATGAGACGAAAAGCCTTTGACTCCACCCTATTGAGAAGAGCTGCATGTGGGGAGCCTCCCCACACATGAGAGTTGTACTCCATACACGGGCGAATAAAACCCGTGTACAAGGTCAACAACTGTGCAGGGGTAAAGAAAGTTCGGAATCTACTTAGCACACCTAATCTCTTGGAAGCAGATTTCACAAGAGATGTAATATGTTCTTTCCAAGACATATCCCGAGAGAATGAAACCCCAAGCATGTTCAAGGATGATGCAGGATAGAACTGGACATTATTAAACATTAGTGGGTAATCCTGAGGAAGATTTTGTCGGGTTGATAAGTGTGAGAACGGAGTTTTTGATGCATTAAAAATAACAAGATTATTTTTACCCCAATCAGAGATATGAGCCAAGTCAGTCATTAGGTGTGCCATAGCCTCATCCCTTTTTTGTTGGAGTAACTGCTGAGATGGACGTTGCGGAAACCGAATGGAAAGGTGAAGGGTGGAATCATCAGTATATGAATGGATAGTGTTATATGTACAGCTTAGAAGGTCATTGATGAATAAAAGGAAGAGATTTGGTGATAGGACAAAGCCCTGAGGAACACCACTGTTGATAGGTCTAGGAGAAGAACGATGGCCATCTACAACAGCGGCTATAGAACAACCAGAAAGGAAGCTAGAGATGAAGGCACAGATAGAAGGATAGAAACCGTAGGAGGGCAGTTTGTAAATTAAAGATTTATGCCAAACTCGATCGAAAGCCTTTGAGATGTCAAGTGCAATGGCAAAGCTTTCGCCAAAGTCCCAAAAGGAGGATGACCAGGAGTCTGAAAGGTAGGTGAGAAGATTGCCAGTGGAGCGTCCCTGACGGAACACATACTGACGTTCAGAAAGAAGGTTGTGACAGGAAAGATGCTTTAAAATTTTTCTGTTAAGAATTGACTTGAAAACTTTCGAGACACAGGATGTTAAAGCAATTGGACGATAGTTAGAGGGTTGGGAATGATCACCCTTCTTTGGGACTGGCTAAATGAGAGCAAACTTCTAGCAAGAAGGAAAGGTACAAGTTGAGAGACAAAGGCAAAAAAGTTTACCTAGGCAGGGAGTAAGCACAGAAACACAGTTTTTGAGGACAACAGGAGGGACTCCATCAGGCCCATATGCCTTGTTAGTATTGAGGCCAGTGATGGCAGAAAATACATCAGCTAAAGAAATTTTAATGTCAGTCAAGAGGAAGTCAGAGGGGGGAAGTGATGGAGGAATAGCACCAGAATCGTCTAAGGTGGAATTGGAGAAGAAAGTCTGAGCGAAGAGATCTGCTTTATCAGTAGAAGAAATAGCTAGAGTCATCAGAGTAGAAAAGAAGAGGGGAGGATGATGAGGTAAAGTTGTTAGAAAGGTTTTTGGCAAGATGCCAGAAGGAGCGAGAAGAATTCGAGTTGGAGAGTTGAGAACATTTAGCATGGATAAAATTATTTTTAGCAGAGCGAAGAACAGACTTAGCACAGTTCTGGGCAAAAATATATAAAAGATGTGATTCAGGGGTGGGTTGGCTCCGGTACCTCTTATAGGCCCTCTCCTTGTTGCGGACAGCATTAGAACAAGCGTGATTAAACCAAGGCTTTCTTGCATTAGTCAGAGGATATGAGAAAGGAATGTATGCTCCTATGCCCAAGAGAATAACTTCTGTAATGCGTAAGGCACACTCAGATGGCTCCCGGCCACGGAAGCAATAATCATTCCAAGGAAAATCTAAGGAGTACTGCGTGAGGGCCTCCCAATCTGCAGCTCCAAAGTGCCAGATGCAGCGTTTCTTTGGAGGGTCCACAGGCCGTACTGGAGCGATAGGACAGGTTAAGGTAATAATGTTATGATTGGAGGAGCCCAACGGAGAGAAAAGATTAACAGTGTAAGCAGAAGGATTAGTTATTAGGAAAAGGTCAAGTATGTTGGAACTCTCTCCAAGGCGGTCAGGGATACAGGTAGGGTGCTGTACAAGCTGCTCTAGGTCATTAAGAATAGAAAAGATGTAGGCTTGTTCACCAGGTAGATCAGTGAAAGGAGAGGAGAGCCAAAGGTGGTGGTGAACATTGAAATCTCCAAGAATGGAGATTTCAGAGAAAGGAGATATGGATAGAATGTGTTCCATCGTAGAAGTAAGATAGTCAAAGAATTTTTGATAGACAGTAGAATTAGGAGATAAGTAAACAGCACAGATATATTTAGTCAGAGAATGACAGGAAAGCTGAAGCCAGAGAGCAGAGAATTCAGAAGAATCAAGTTCAGGAACACGAGAGCAAGATAGATTGTTGCATACATATACGCAACAGCCACCTTTGGCTTTGAAATGAGAATAGAGAAAGTAGGAGGATACAGAAAAGGGTTTGCTGTCAGTTGCCTCAGACAGCTGAGTCTCAGAGAGAAAGAGAAGGTGAGGTTTAGAAGAGAAGAGGTGGTGTTCAACGGAGTGAAAGTTAGAGGAAAGGCCGCGAATGTTACAGAAATGAAGAAGGAGTAAGTCAGACAGTGGTTCCAGTTACCTCTGTGAGTCGTCACCGGGAGAGGGGCAGATGGTGGGGGCTTTTATGGTCCCCCCCCCTGGGGACTCCGAGGCATGATTTATGTGCTCCATTTTCTTTTTACAAATTTTGAAAAGAAAGTGTAGTGTGTAGCGTGCATGTAGTTTGGTGTTGACAGTTAGAGAAACTTGTTTTGGAGAGCATTCTGGTCTACTCTCTGTGTTCCTGAGACACTGAAAAAGTTTAGCAAAGGGGGATGGTCAGGAACAAGTCCTGAGAGCTGATGAAACGGGAGCTCCAGCTCTCCCTGTCATCAGCCTTCCATCCACCTTGGGAGTACTGTCCTGCCTGACTGGTGCTACAGTCAAGCTCGTTCATTCCTTTGTATTGAATCATTTTTATCATTCATATCCTAAAATTTATGAATACAGTAGTTTTGGGACACACTATTTCATTCGGTAGTGCGTTCCACTGATCAATTGCCCTATTTGGGAAACTGAATTTCCTTATGTTTTTATCACCTTTCTTAGTCCCCTTAAGCTTGGTACCCATCTTGTAGCTGCCCTTTGTACTTTTTCAATCTTATTTGTGTTTTTTGAGATGAGGATTCCAGTCTACTGATGCTGACTCCAGGGTTGGTCTGATGAATGATGTTGTTGTCCTTCTCAGCATGTCTTCTGTTATATATGTGAATGCTATTCTCATATTAGCAAGCACTGTATATATGTTTTGGCACGTGGAGAGGATGGAGAGTGAAAGACTGACGAGGAGAGTGTATGTGAGTGAGGTGGAGGGGGGGATAGGGAGGGGGAGGCCGAGGATGGGATGGAGTGGAGAGATATACAGTAGGCGCGGAAAGTATTGACGTTTTTTTGCTGACGTCATTCTTCTTCGCGTTAAGTGAAGTAGGGTCAATACTTCCCTCCCCTGTGATGCGAAATGAGCTGATGCTTTTTCAACGGGAGCTGGCAACCCTGCTTGATAGGTTTGGCACCACAGGAGCAGGCTCAGTAATGTTTGGGCAGCCACAGGAGGAGGATTGTCTC
>JAGKTI010027928.1:0-13109 GCA_018397915.1 Birgus latro | reverse complement strand
TGTAGTATTGTACAATCACACTGTATGATACATAGTAAGTGGCGACATAAATACGTGCACATGCATAATTACAATAGTAGTAACACAACAGCATGGTACAGCAATTAGTTGTATTATGAGTAAGTCATCTATAATACTTGCTATGGTAATATTACACAGCATGTATTATAAGTTTCCTCATCGTTGCGGTCGTTGATAGTGATGATGCGCCGCAACTGGCTCTTGGAGAAAGATAACTCTCGTTGTTTCACTTATAGAAAGAGTTCATACATACATATGCATTTACATATACATAATATATAACAACAGTTGCACCTACTTTTATTTATTTGTTATGTGATCATAATTTATTTTTATATTATTTTTATTTTCATCATTCCTGTTCGTTTTTTCGGTGGTGTCCGAGGTTGTATAATTGATGAATAATCGTTAAGACCCTTTTTAAAGACTGAGTACGTGTATTGTATTATGAGACTATATAACCACTTATTTTGTTATTTTATATAGAAAATATTTACATTATATACAACATTAACTATATACACTCTTGTTGTTCGCTTGTATCTGTGTCGGGTAGTGTACGTAGTGTATGAGTCAGCATTGTGTGAAAGTCTTTATCATCAGAGTTGTATGAAAGGTGATGGAAACTTCCAGAACACTGTATGTATGTATGTATGTGTCAGCTTCCCACGGTAAGAGTGTAAAGTCTGTTACTTTCTGTGCTGGTTAGGTAACAACTTTCAATCTCCCCACTTACTCGTCTCTCTCTCTCTCTCTCTCTCTCTCTCTCTCTCTCTCCCTATGATACATATGCTATATATGTGACACTTAATGTTATTTGCGTATTGTATTACAATATTGTAGGAGCTATGACAGCACAACGGAGGAAAAGGGCATCGATTTTTTTTTTAACACAGGATAATCTCCCTTTTTTCTGATTCACGCTGGAAGACGTCATTTTCCTTCATATAAAAACAATTATGAGTTCACATATCACTGATGGAATAGGATATTGACATCTTTTTCTAATCATTAGTCATTAAATCATTATAGCAACTGCTATATCATCCAAGATAACCATATACAATATACTGCATACTGTAAGCAGCACTGACAGCATACCCTTTTCTGTATCCTCCTACTTTCTCTATTCTCATTTCAAAGCCAAAGGTGGCTGTTGTGTATATGTACGCAACAACCTATCTTGCTCTCGTGTTCCTGAACTTGATTCTTCTGAATTCTCTACTCTCTGGCTTCGTCTCTCCTGTCATTCTCTGACTAAATATATCTGCGCTGTTTACTTATCGCCTAATTCTACTGACTATCAAAAATTCTTCGACTATCTTACTTCTACGATGGAACACATCCTATCCATTTCTCCTTTCTCTGAAATCTCCATACTTGGAGATTTCAATGTTCACCACCACTTTTGGCTCTCCCCTCCTTTCACTGATCCACCTGGTGAACAAGCCTATACCCTTTCTATCCTTAATGACCTAGAGCAGCTTGTACAGCACCCTACCCGCATCCCTGATCGCCTTGGAGAGAGCTCCAACATACCTGACCTTTTCCTTACGACTAATCCTTCTGCTTACACTGTTAATCTTTTCTCTCCGTTGGGCTCCTCCGATCATAATCTTATTATCTTAACCTGTCCTATTGCTCCAGTGCAGCCTGGGGATCCTCCAAAGAAACGTCGTCTGTGGCACTTTGGAGCTGCGGATTGTGAGGCCCTCAAACAGTACTTCTTTGATTTTCCCTGGAATGATTATTGCTTCCATGGCCGGGAGCCATCTGCGTGTGCCTTACGCATTACGGAGGTTATTCTGTTTGGGATGGAAGCATACATTCCTTTCTCGTATCCTTTGTCTAATGCAAAAAAGCCTTGGTTTAATCACACTTGTTCTAATGCTGTCTGCAACAAGGAGAGGGCCTACAAAAGGTACCGGAGCCAACCCACCCCTGGATCACATCTTTCTTATGTTTCTGCTCGGAATCGTGGTAAGTCTGTTCTTCGTTCTGCTAAAATTAATTTCATTCGCACTGTTCCCAACTCTCCAACTCAAATTCTTCACGCTCCTTCTGGCACCTTGCCAAAAACCTTTCTAACAACTTTACCTCATCATCCTTCCCTCCTCTTTTCTACTCTGATGGCTCTGTAGCTATTTCTTCTACTGATAAAGCCGATCTCTTTGCTCAGACTTTCTTCTCCAATTGCACCTTAGACGATTCCGGTGCTGTTCCTCCATCACTTCCTCCCTCTGACTTCCTCATGGCTGACATTAAAATTTCTTCAGCTGATGTATTTTCAGCCATCACTGGCCTCAATACTAACAAGGCATATGGTCCTGATGGGTCTCTCCTGTTGTCCTCAAGAACTGTGCTTCTGTGCTTACACCCTACCTAGATAAACTCTTTCGCCTTTGTCTATCAACTTGTACCTTTCCTTCTTGCTGGAAGTTTGCTCTCATTCATCCAGTCCCAAAGAAGGGTGATCATTCCCAACCCTCTAACTATCGTCCAATTGCTTTAACATCCTGTGTCTCGAAAGTGTTTGAGTCTATTCTTAACAGAAAAATTTTAAAGCATTTTTCCTATCACAACCTTCTTTCTGATCGTCAGTATGGGTTCCGTCAGGGACGCTCCACTGGCGATCTTCTCACCTACCTTTCAGCTCCTGATCATCCTCCTTTCGGGACTATGGCGAAAGCTTTGCCATTGCGCTTGACATCTCAAAGGCTTTCGATCGAGTCTGGCATAAATCTTTAATTTCTAAACTGCCCTCTTGCGGTTTCTATCCTTCTATCTGTGCCTTCATCTCTAGCTTCCTTTCTGGTCGTTCTATAGCCGCTGTTGTAGACGGCCACCGTTCTTCTCCTAGATCTATCAACAGTGGTGTTCCTCAGGGTTCTGTCCTAGCACCAACTCTCTTCCTCTTATTCATCAATGACCTTCTAAGCTGTACATCTAACCCTATCCACTCATACGCTGATGATTCCACCCTTCACCTTTCCATTCGGTTCCTGCAACGCCCATCTCAGCAGTTACTTCAACAAACAAAGGATGAGGCTATGGCACACCTAATGTCTGACTTGGCTCATATCTCTGACTGGGGTAAAAATAATCTTGTTGTTTTTAATGCATCAAAGACTCAGTTCTTGCAACTATCAACCAGACAAAACCTTCCACAGGAGTACCTGCTGATGTTTAATAATGTCCAGCTCGTACCTACATCATCATTGAACATGCTTGGGGTTTCATTCACTCGGGATTTATCTTGGAAAGAACATATTACATCTCTTGTGAAATCTGCTTCCAAGAGATTAGGTGTGCTAAGCCAACTCCGAACCTTCTTTACCCCTACACAGATGTTGACTTTATACACGGGTTTTATTCGCCCCTGTTTGGAGTACAACTTTCATGTGTGGGGAGGATCCCCACATACAGCCCTTCTCAATAGGGTGGAGTCAAAAACTTTTCGTCTCATTAACTGTCCTCCTCTTACAAACTGTCTCTTCACCGCACTGTTGCATCTTTATCTCTTTTCTATCGCTACTTCAGTGGCCACTGTTCCTCTGAACTGTCTGCTTGCATCTCTCCACCTCTACGACGGGCACGTAGTACCCGTCTAGCAACAACCTCTCAACCCTTTTCTGTCCAACTCTCTAATGCAAGAGTTAACCGTTACTCCCAGTCCTTCATATATGCAACTGGTCAACTCTGGAACGGTCTTCCTCTGTCTGTATTTCCTACATCCTATAATCTCCAGTCTTTCAAACACAGTGTGTCCAGGCATCTCGAAATGAACAGATCTTGAATTTGGCTCTCTTTTGTGTTGTTTTTGTTTATTCTTGGAAGGACGGTTTGTGGGCCAATGGCCCTTGGTTCCTTCTTCCTTGCGTAAAAAAGAAAAACTTGCCAGTGTAATTAAGCAGCCTATCAGAAAAACTTAATTAGTGAGAGAAAAATGTATATCGACGAAGGGAGGTGTTTTGTACCCCAAGATTATTGATTTCCTGCAACCCTTCCCATCCCTACCCTAACCCACTCACATCCCCACACCCAACACCACCCTAACCACATCCCCTCACGGCGTCATTTCCCCCAGACCGACATTATAGCATCATTGGTAACATGGGGACTCTGTACTCGCTGATAAACCTATAAATATTTGAAAGAGAAGAGATTAAATCAGTATGCTGTGAACCTTGCTAAATTACTATAGCACCATCGTTTTTGTCTGACAGAAATTTAGGTCACTCCCACAACCTGAATACTATGTCCCAACTACATGAGACTGAGTCAACCTTAGTCATGAGGTATGAATGATTCTCCTAGCGAACTAATCAGATCTACCCACCAGCTGCGGTACACTAGGCCCTCAACTCAACAGAGTGGGATTAAGGATTTTTGTCAAATTAAAATAAATGCAATATCATCATCATCATCATCTCCCGCGTTCCACAAATGCTTGTAGTGCATAGGATCCAGAACTAGGACAAGGAAAGCGTGAAAGAAGGATACCTGTGAACAGAACATCTTCGAAATTCCTGACTCCAGTCAACAGGTATTCGTTTATCGTACAACAGTGTTTCATGTGATATAAATCGCTCTTTGAACGCTTAAGTGGCATACTGTACAGTATACACCTGGCACTGGGGAGCCGTCTACACGTTGAGACGCTGGGCGCCCTGAGTGCAACAACTTCGCCGTCCACCCGGGAGCCAAACCTTATTTCAACCAGCACCTCTCCGAGGGAAGGACTTGGTCCGACCCTGCTGAGGCGCTGTCTACCACAAGGGGCGCCTGATCTCTACACGGTGTATGTACTGTACTGCACTGTACCTGGAGGATCGACCTTAACTGTGGTGGCCACGTCTGCTTTGTCAGACATACCGGGTTTTAAGCAGCAACAACGACAGTGTACAATTGCATTGACTACAGTGTGGAATCAGACTGACTGTGTCAGTAACCCTTTCATTACAAGAAATTGTTTACCTATTACTGTCATCTTTAATTCAGCTTAAGGAAGACTTCTCGTGTGGGACGATTAAACAGTTACAGTTGATTATCTCATTACGATGACGTTTTTAATATTTCTTCCTCCACGCAATTTTCGTCAAAGTATGAAGCAGATCTCGTATTGAAAGCGTTTTATGAAAGAGGCATGTAGAGTTTCATGGAGAGATAGACAGGCAAACGAGGAAGTGATAAATCATTGTGCTGGACGTTTTAGAAATCATTACGAGAAATACTGTGATGATTTGGCTATGTGGAGAGGGTGGACACTGAGATAATATACTAGGAATGTTTGCGAGAGAGGTGGAGGGGGGCAAGGAAAGGGAGAGACCAAGGCTGAGATGGAGGGATAGGGTGGAGAGGTACATAGTATACGTGAGTGTGAGTTGGAGAAAGGGCAACCAGATGGCAGAAGATAGGATTACATGGAGGCGATTCGTTTGTGGCCACGTCTAACGATAAATAGATGGTTAGATAGAATGAATGTGCCAACAGTGACTGAGCACATAATTATGTTGACTGGAATCTAACGAAGTGAAGAAGTGTCTAATGATGATTAATGAGCAATTAAGGCAATAATGTTATATTCCGACTTAATTGGTCCAGGAAAGGGTACTTAGCAGGTGTGTGTGTGTGTGTGTGTATGCATGTGTGTGTGTATGCATGTGTGTGTGTTATGTGTATGTGCGTGTGTAACTCACCGGGTCGGTCAGGATCACTTGATGGTAGTGATCGTCAGCTTTTACCCTCCCGGAAGGGAGCTGAGAGCTCATATAGTCCGATCTATGGGCAAGGCTGTGACCTTCACACACGCACACACCCATCCCCTTGCTCAAGGGGGACAGTAACCACCCACTTCGTCAGTGAAACTTTTCGCAACCTGAGCGAGGCGCGAACTCCCGTCTACCAGATGGCAAGCGAGAACGCTACCACTGCGTATGTGTGTATGTATGTGTGTGTATGTTTGTGTGTGTGTGTGTGTATGTATGTGTGTGTGTTTGTGTGTGTATGCATGTGTGTGTATGTATGTGTGTGTGTGCATATGTGTGTATGTATGTGTGTGTGTATGTGTATGTGTGTGTGTGTGAGAGAGAGCGAGGGGAGGGGGGAAGGTATTGAGAAAATCGAAGATATACGAAGGAAAGACAAAGTGAGAGGACAGGGAGGCAAGATTAGGTTAGGAGATAGAGGGGAAAGAAAATGTAAGGAGACTGGGAGGAAAGACTGGCCAGGGAGATATGGAGGAAACATAAGGTGAGGAGACAGGGAGGAAAGATAAAATGAAACGGAATGAGGGAAGGATATGGAAGAAAGATAGGAGCTAGAAGAGAAGAGAAAACATGTACGATGAGAGAAGAAAGGGAAATTTTTAGAACATGAAATTTGTGGGGGTACAATAAAAGCCTAATTATCACCAGCTAATGAGGTGGAAAGTGCGTTTCATCACCCTCTTCATTTTCACCTGTCACATTCCAGCAGTTCATTTCCTCAGCATTGTGTTCATGGACGACAAGGACCAATCGCTTCCCTAATAATCTTGTCAGTTATGTGTTAGTTTACCTAACATGTCGCGGTTGTTAAGTCGTTAACATTGTCTAAAATTGACTTTTGTTTACTCTTCCGTCGATTGCGTCAACCCCTCAAGGCAATACGCCATTTGATTACATCCTTCTAATGTTACATCATACATCGTCAAAAGGATCTCTTGAAGAGAATGGACCGGAGACACTATACATTACCCAAGTAATTACTTGTTTTGTGTGTGGGGTGGGGGGGGGAGGGAGATCTTTTCCAAGAATGGGACAGGAATATGTCACCATCCTTTATCTCTTATATCAACGTATGGGTACGTCGCGCAATTGCAAGGGTCATAATTTGCACAATTCTCAAGTTTCATGGGTGATTTTTGGTAGGCATATGTGGGAGACCTTCCTCTACCTGCTCTCAAGCTGGGATACTGCCTGACCCCACCTAACCCCCCTCCCCCCCTCCCCCTCCACACTGGGCAATTCACCTGTTAGCAGTAAGCTGGCCAGTAAAGGTATGTTGCCCCACGGTCTCTCCAATGACAAAATTCACGGTGAAAGTGATTCCTGAGGTGGAGGACAAAGAAATAAAGAAGGTAGAGCAAGAAACAAACAGAAGTGATGAGGTGGTAATGTCATAAAGGAAGGTGCCTTATGTGGATGTGTTTCGTGACTGAACAATGCCTCTATGGCCTATATAAATGTGTGAAAACCAATATAGTCTGTTACTACACATAAATTTGTGCCAAATACATAAATAAATACGTAATTGAAAGTGGCTTGAAATAATTAACCCTTCCATAGTTCATTTTCTTTAGCCAGGTACCCTGAAAAAGGAAAACGTAAGATTGCATGACACCTGTATCAACAGTTTTAAGCATAGGATCGCGATTTCGCTATGAATTTTCGATGTTTCTCAGCAAAAGCGAAGGTTTGAGCTAATAAAAAAAAAAAAAAAATCCAAAAATGCTCGGGATTTTGTGGTATGGTAGGTTGGAAATCAATCGGTCGGGACGTGACGGGTTAATGATCCACACTCTGACACCACTGTTACATCCCCGTCCCACACTGCCACAGGCTCCAAAAGCACTAGTTCAGTATAGGAAGGACGTCGCCCAGTGAGTTGTTCTTCCTATGGTCAGCCTTTTGGTGTGCAACAAGACCAGCTGAGGCATTGTAAATAAACACTGGCTACTAAAGTTCACTGTCTTTATTTTCCAGATAATTACAGTATAATTAATGCTTTCCAACTTCACTATTTTCACAAGCACCGAAGATACACAACTCCAGTAACACTTCACTGTTTGCCAACACAACACTTCACTGTTTTCACAAGTACCAAAAATATACAAACTGCGCTGCACTGGCACTGAACTACACTCCAGCTGCACTGAAACTGACTGAACTTGCTCTAGTCCCTTCCCCATCCTTATATAAGTATCTTATATTCTACAGTGTTCTATTACTTCTACAAAGTTCTGCATTCGCAAGGAAGCAACGGTTTCAGCCGTGACCAACTGGGAGACATCCAACACATGTCAGAGTTTTCTTACATTGCACAACACTAACTTATCTAGCATACAAACCTAAATTAAATTACATAATTTAACAAGCAACCACATAAATAAAAATTATTGAGAAAAAGAGCATAAAATTAATGTACAAATTACGAAATAACTACACTCACAATAGCAGGGTAACTGGCAACTCTGACACACATCCGTAGAATACCAGAAACATTGAGAAACTTCCAGACTACCTAACTAGTAAATCCCGCTTCTTAACAATATATTTAGATGTTTATTTTCTGATTAGATGGCACTCGTGATTTCGACGTGACCATTATCTCTGGGTTTTATTTTATGGGACATTTTTCCTTCAGTTTTGTTGATTTAAGATGTAAAATAAGTATTACGAGTTTCTCCACATTTTAACCTTGAAACCGTTGAGCGATAGGACGTGTATTTCACATTCTTTCGTTCGACTAAGCCTCAACTTTAGTATTTTGTGGTTTCCCCGTCTATAGTGCGAGATATACACAGCAAAAACATATACTGTTTTTTGGAGTTTTTTTTTTTTTTAACCTAAATACTGCTCTTTCTAGTGCGCAATAGTGGAAAAATAACTAGGCCGTGACAGTTGCCATATACCACTTTCTGAGCGAAATACACTGAGAATCGGATCATCACTTTCGACGTTTGTACAAGACGCCATTTTGAACCTGCGCCATTCCTATTTGTGGAGTGGCTACCGCACTCCAAGATAAATCTTCCAATCTCCTATTCTTAATCTAGCTATATTCTTTTTCTCACTTACTATATCTTCATCTTTTTCCTTACTCTATCATTCTTCACTCTCTCCCTCTGTTTCATATTCCTCTTCTTCCTTTTTTCTTGCCTTTCTTTTTTTCTCTTAAAGAGATCCAGTATATTTAATGAGAAGGTGATCATCCATCTCCTCACGATGACACTAGAAAACAAAAATTTTCTTCTAAAATGATTAAGAAGTTGGAATGGCAAAAAAAAAAAAAAAAATGAGATGAAAAAAAGCACATAAACAAGGGCATTGCGCCAGCTACATGTTTGTGGCTAAGGTGTGGAATGTAGTAATGGATATGCCGGTAGGTCTCCAAATCTGCAAAGGGCAAAAGTGCTGAGATAGGTGAAAAAGGCACAGAAACAAGAGAGCATTCAGGATGGGAGGAGATTTTAAAACCTATACCCATTCGAGCCGCCATACAGGACAGACGTCCTGCTAGACTGCTCTGCGAATACCCACAGCTAAGTGCTTGTTTCAGTGTTTTGCGTGTGTGATTACGATAGTGTGATAGTCCTGAGGTTGGGTGAGTGATCTGGTTGACTGTCTGGTCGCTAAGTGTATTTTGTGAAGTGTAAATACGGATTGTTCAGCGTCTGTGAGTGTTGCTGTGGATGTGTGTTTGATTGGCTTTGTTACTTTAGCCGTCTCCCGCCAGAGGGCCAGACGAGTTACCCTTGGAAAACCATAGGAATTTGCGCTTTGTATTTTTATTTTTTGGTCTCAGAACCAATTTAGTGTTAATGAATTAAGATAGGACTCTCTACTATACCAGTGATCCATTATTTTATCACAGCAAACGATAAATTAGCAAAAAAAAAAAAAAAGAAGGACGGCGTCAGCGTTTGTTTACGTTTTCGACACCCGGCAGTCTAGTTGTTATTGTTATTGCCCAACAATTTCTTTTTTCTTTTGTTTCCTTTTTACTTGCACTAATTTTTACATTGAAATATCTTTCCCATTTCTATACAGGCAGGATATTATTGTATCTTCATATGTCGTGACTTTTCAGGAAATAATTAACTTGTTTGTGCATTGTATGACCGTGTTGTGACTTTGTTATATTGCAGATTGTAGTATAATTTTATTTCCCCATTCCAGGTAACGGATAACTTTCCTTTCATTGTAATAGATTGCTGATAAATACACTGTAGGTACATTGCCAACCAGTAAGGTAGTCATTCCTAAATTATTATTATATTTCAGATTATAGTATAATTTTATATCCCCATTCCAGGTAATGATTAACTTTCCTTTCATTGTAATAGATTGCTATTAAATACTCTGCAGGTACATTGCCAACCAGTAAGGTAGTCATTCCTACCTTATTGTTATATTTCAGATTGTAGTATAATTTTATTTCCCTAATCCAGGTAACAATTAACTTCCTTTCAGAATGCTGTGGAGCGTCATTTGCGTATCCTGCTCCGGTAGTTTTACTGGATCCTTTTATACGGACCATTCCTGTGTTTGCAGGATGTGCAAACTACGTCAGAGCTTTGAAGATAAGCTGACCGAGGTTACAAATAAAATTAACAGCCTGACCCAGAAAGTTGATGTGCTTGAGGAGTTCATTGCGAATAATGTTGGTAATACTGTGGATGATAGCCCCACTGCTCGGCCAACCGCTGTCCAGGCTGACCATCCTCCTCTCACTGTAGTTACCCCACTGTACAGAACTAGTTTCAGCCAGTGCGGAATGGTGCCAGGTTTGTGAGAAAAAGGAGCATCATTCCAGTAACCACATACAACAAATTTTAGATTCTCACGGAAGTAGAGGAAGAGCCCCACGAGGCGCAGGTTGTGGGGGACTCCATCATCCATGGTCAGTTGGTGGAATTTTGTGGCAGGGCACCCTCTAAACGAAAGCGTTTTTGTATTCCAGGTGCAGGAGTAGATGACGTAACGGAGGCTGTGGAAGATTTTTTTGAGAACGCGGAAAATGACAGCCTTGTTATCATTCATTCAGGTACAAATGATGTCATGCATACCTGATCGGAGGAGCTGATGGAAAAGTACAGAAAGATGGTCCGACGCTACAAGGAGAAAACTAATCATATTTTAATTTCAGGCATACTCCCAAGGATTAATGCAGGGAATGCCTTCTTCAGCAGAGCATTTAGTATAAGTAACAGAGTCAAGACACTTTGCGTACAGGAAGGAGTTGAGTTCATCAACACGTGGAACCAGTTCTGCGAGCAGCGAACACTATTTGCGAATGATGGACTGCACTTGAATGCTGTTGGTTCTGCCCGTCTCGGTCGTTTGCTTAGTGATGCTATAAGTTTTTTCTGGAGAAAAAACAGAAATCACGGGAGGCAAACGTAGACGTCATACTGCCCGACAAATCAGTATGTAATGGAAGCTCCTCACATTGGAAAAGAAAACATATTAAAGCTATTCTTGTTAATGTGCATAGTCTACGTGATAAATTTTCTGATTTAGAGGCCCGTGTCTTTACAGACGATTATGATGTAATTGGTGTAACAGAATCGTGGCTAGATACTGAGCAGAGAGATTTTCTAGCAGAATTTAATTTACCAGGTTATCACATTTTCAGTAGCGAAAGGAAGAATCGAACAGGGGGCGGTGTGTTGTTGTCCATCAAATCAGGATTTCATCCAGTCGAAATTACCAAGCCATGTATTGAAAACATTGACACTATTTACATTCAGCTAAGAAATGAATCTTGTCATAAAATCATCATTGCAGTAATTTATCGTCCACCCAGTCAGCCACTCAACATCGATAATGAAATCTACAATCAAATTGTCGAAATATCTTGTACACAAAGCACAGTAATATTTGGTGATTTTAATTTACCAGTTCCAAAATGGGGAGAAGCCCTATCCTCACACACAGGGTTAGACCTGTGTACAAACTTGCAGGAAAGTTCTTTATATCAATTTGTAAATTATCCGACACGTGGATCTAACATCCTAGATCTTGTCTTAGTCACATCAGAAAATGTAGTGAGTAACTTAATTGTGGGAGAATTTAGTACAAGTGATCATCGCATAGTTACATTCAACATTAAATTCTGTGAAGACAGTGTCAGGGCCAGTTGTGAGAAAGTGCCTGACTTTAAGAGAGCAAATTTTTTTAAATTAAAGGCAATTATAGGTGCAAGTGACTGGCATCCCATTGTCCAAACTTTAGATATCAATGATGCTTGGAATTTTTTTACGGAAACTCTTAACAGTGCTGTCAGGTTATGCATTCCAGTGTGCAACAGAAGGCCTGCCAAAAATTCTAAACCCAAATGGTGGAACTCCGACATTAAACATTGTCTGAAAGCTAAAAATCTTGGACATAAAAACTATAATACCACAAAGAGTCAAAGTTATAAAAATGATTACGATGCCCTTCAACAAAAGGCCAAAAAAATAATTAAATGCAGTAAGAAAAACCTTGAGGCACATATTGCAAGTATCAGTAAATCAAATCCCTAAGAATTTTTCAGTTACATAAGAAGCAAAAAGGTAATAACTCCAACAATCGGTCCCTTGATCATAGATAACGGAGAGCACACTGATGATGAAACTACGTTGTCGAAAATTCTTCTTCACGTCAGTATTTACAACAGAAAATATACATACGATTCCCGGTTTCCCTCATTCCTATAGAAGAGGGCAACATAATTACTGACATCACAGTTAGCGACTGCGACGTACTGCTTGCAATAAACAAATTAAAAGAGAATAAAACACCAAGACCAGACAAAATATCTCCATGTGTATTGAAGGAACTACAGAATGATATATCAAAGCCTTTGTCTGAACTTTTCAACTTATCACTTAAGAGCAGTAAGGTGCCACATGAATGGAAGCTTGCCAATGTAACCCCAGTATTCAAAAACGGCAACAGAGCCCAACCAGAAAACTACCGCCCAATTAGTTTAACATCAGTGGTTTGCAAATTGCTTGAAACGATTATCAGAGACAAGTTTGTGAAACACTTAGAAACAAACAATCTCATCAAAGATTCGCAACATGGTTTTCATAATAATCGCTCTTGCCTAACGAATCTGCTGGACTTTTTCAATGATATACTGAATATGTATGATGAGACTAAATCTGTTGATGTGGTCTACCTAGATTTTCAAAAGGCCTTTGACAAAGTTCCACACAAAAGACTCCTTCAGAAGCTAAAGGCACATGGTTTCAGCAGCAGTGTTCTTGGTTGGATAGAAAATTGGCTGTCTGGATGAAAGCAAAGAGTTGTAATTAATGGAAAAGAGTCAGACTG
>JAGKTI010027926.1:0-13110 GCA_018397915.1 Birgus latro | reverse complement strand
ATACAGTTTCCTGATGATGTCTTGTACTGCAACACTCCAGACCAAAAAGAAACAAAATCTTAAGGAATTTGACCATTAAAATTTGACCAACAATTCTGACCATTAAAATTTGATCAAATTCCGCTACACAAGAAGCAAAATTCCGCCAATTCTATGCAAATTGCCGCATTTCTGCCTTAAGGCCAAATAGTTTGGCCGTAGAAGTCGCCGTTTTTTACGGCCAAACAAAATTTTAACGGCCAAATTTCACGAATTTGGCCGAAAAATCGGCCACCTGGCAACCCTGTACAGTACTCCACCCAGCGTGAAGTGTTGTATCGCGCTTCCCAAAGAAAAACAACTGAATTATCGAAATCGTTATTTCATCCCTGCACGATATAAAAGGTTATTTAAGCTTTCATAATTAATAATATATATATAATGGAAAGTAATAGGCACTCTAGGAGGGAATTATAAATTAAAAAAAAAAGTTTTGTCCCTGATTCCGTGGGCACGGAATGGGTCTGGATGGAATGAGTTTTGCCGACGGAATCCTCGGCGGTTACCACGGTTTCGTTGAGGGTTTCCGCTATGTAAAAGATACAAGGAACAGAAAAAGAAAGTGCAAGAGCTAATAAAGTCGGAAATGTCAAAGCATGAGAGAAAGAAAACACAAGAGATTAAGGAAAGTTCAGAGAAAGGTAGAGAGGTGTGGAATTATATCAATATACTGAGAAAAGGTGGGAAAGATACTTCAAAAGTTACAAAGGACTGCTTGTACAATGAAGCAGGTAAAGAGCTTAATGCAGAGGAGGCAGTTATGGAACTAGAAAATTTTTGGAAAGGTATTTACCAAAAGCATGAAAATAATATACAAAGAGTGTGGAACAGTGATGAAAAAGTAATATACTGGAGGAAAATGAATGTAAACTGTAAGCAAAATACAGATGAAACAGAGCAATATGAAATAGCAGATATAATAAGAGAGCATTTGGATGGGGCATTAAAAGTAATGATGGTAATAGTGTCGTGCCGAGAATTTTAGGCACACATAGAAATTTAAGATATCCCACCGGTTGACACCAGTGTAAGGGAGATACTTTTACGTTCCCTTAAAATGAAGAAGATCTATCTAAAACACCGCATTAGCACCAGTGTAACGGTTAGAACTTTGACTATGTGAATTTATTATTTAATTTTACTGATTACTGATTACTACCGAGGAAGAAATCCTAGAATTTTTAATGAAGGCCTCGTAAATTGTTTACCACTAGAAAGGAATACCAACAGGTAGAAGTAGAATTAATTTGGTAGGCTGCCACCACCCAGCGATTGCCAGGAAAGAAGTTATTAGTCCCGTACAGAGAAAGATGGGACACTGAGGCCTAGGAACAGTAATCAGGGTAGCGTGAGAAAATATGAGTGCGTGAATTCTATAGATAGTAACATACCTTGCGGGCCACTCGATCTCACAATCAACTTCCCAGAGGAGTTTAGATCAAACACATAAGAAAATTTAATTATCTATGATTTACTAACCTTAATATACATAAAATAAAATTATCCTTCGAACAAAAAGCAACTAGTACACAGTTATACTTCAGTCTCTGATTCCTCCAGAAAACTGGTTAAAATAATACTCTCTCCTCCACAGAGAATAAATCAAGCTGACTCACATATCACGATACAAAACTTATCAATCGAAAGAACACCACCATTGAAGATCCTTGGGCTTTTACACTCAACAAGATGTTGATAATACTGCACACAAATGAATTACTCGCCCGATACATAAAATACATACATTAAGAATACACACAACTCGACCTCTTAACCCAGCACGAGGTACACAAGTAAAGAGGAAAAGAATAGTTCAAACTCTGGCGTGACTTGCATTAACCAGGTCTCAAACAGACTCGTAGATTTTTTCCCAGGCTCACAACTTGTAACCAAGGATTACTCTAGATTTAGTATATTCACCCCTAATTTCCATGGGTTTACACAATATGACATATCTATGTATATGATCGGTTGCACAAGAACGATTCAATATATAAAGTACACAGCGCTTGCAATACCCTGTATGTTAGGAAATCCGACACTACAGAGCACACTCACTTTTATCTAGAATTCTTCACTAGGAGAAAAAGCTTTTACAAGTGGACCATACGAATACATAATCGACAAAAATGCATAAAGAAATGAACTAAGTGGAACTGTGTAAGGGCTTTGGCAATTAGCATCCGAGGCTCTTCGTAGACGGTAACTAGACTCCTCGACACCACACCGACAATCTGTGGATGTCGTCCTCTCTCAGTAATCTATCAACTCGGAGTGAGGGTCTGCGACAAGAACGCTCAGGCTCTTTCGCGATGATCTCAACACTGGATCTGGCTTCAACTTATTACTCTACAGTTTACTTACTATAACAATCATCAAGGAACTTCCAACAAGGAATTTTCTCTTTAGACAAACTGACATGATGCTTCAAATTTTGTGGCAGTAACATGGGTCTGACAGTTTTTACCGAAGCCTAAACTCACGCGTTCACTTAATTATATCCATGTGTCGCAGCTGTCTGGACTATGGGATTTGGCGACAGTGAAAAATAAATAAATTTTGTGGCTATGGATGACTATAATCAATAATCAGACTTTACCTAAGCTCATAGACATTATTATTTAGTACAACGAGATGATAATAACAAACTCAACTACATAATTCTGAATTCAAAGTGCAAATACAACTTATCGCGAATTTTAACCTCGAATTAACTTTCTTTGCCTCTTTATAAAAAACAGAACATGAATTTGCGTGTTCACCTCGCTCCACACGGTCTTACATGGTAAAAATATTACACTCATGCTACACTTTAACTAAGATCAAGCCCAAAACATGAATTACAAGGTCCACTTCCCATACATTGCATCAGTTAAATAGGGTCCAGAACTACATTTACACCACACTTAAATGAACTTAAATTACACTTATATTACACTTACGTTATATTTATACTAACTTATATTACACTTATATTAACTTATACTTATATTACACTTAAAATTACGGCACTACAATTCAGCTAATGGAAAATTTGCAAATTAGCAAAGAGGAGGTCAAGAAAGTCGTAAAAATGCTGAAAAACAGGAAAGCTGCCGGGCCAGATGAGTTAAAACCTGAATTATATAAATGTCTAATAAAAAGTGATATATTTATAGATATGCTGACAAAGCTATTTAACAAAATAATAGAAGATGGGACAGTACCAGACAGTTGGAAAGTCTCAAAGACAAAAATGATACCTAAGAAGAAAATTTCAAGACTTAAGACCAATAGCCTTGACAAATATAGATTATAAAATATTTATGTCTTTATTGAAAAAAGAATAGAACATCATTGAAATACAGGAGTTAGAAGTTGGAGCCGCAGACGACACGACGGCCAGAGCAGACGACACCAGCACCCCCAACCACCCCAGTACCACCGGAGGACCGCCGCTGACACAGAGCGGCTGGGAACAGGAACGGCACACCTGTATCACTACCTGGCGCCCCTCTTGCTCCCAGGTGGTGACCCGGAAAGGTAGCAGTCGCCACCACATAGTCTCCGGCCAAAATTCCACTCGCCAGGTAAGGGGTGGAGTTTACAACTCCAAACAACGCCACGGTATCGGCCACAGTCATACCGGGTACGGGGCAGAACCGGCCACAGTCCATTCCCCAGTTGCATCCCACTACAGGGCCGCGGCACGGATGCGTGTCGGCCGGGCAGGACAGGCCATAAGTCGTCCGACTCCTGTAGTTGTTCCAGAGTGGCGCCGCAGTATTGGCCATAAGCCATACTGGGTACGAGGCAGGATCGGCCACAGTCCATCCCTCTGCTACTAGTCCTCTCAGCTCCCCAGTACGGGTCATTAGCCGTACCAGAGCTACAACCTCCTGCGCCCCTACGATGTCGGCCACTAGTCACGTCGGGCCAGAGGTAGGCAGGCCATTAGCTGCACTGAAGCTGTTGTCCCCTGGGCCACCCAGACGTCAGCCATTAGTCACGTCAGGCCAGAGGCAGAACAGGCCACTAGCCGCATTGAAGCTGATGTCCCCTGTGCTACCATGACGTTGGCCACTAGTCACGTCAGGTCGGATGTAAAGCAGGCCACAGTCAGCTTCTCTCCTACAGGAGGACCTGCAGCCAGAGAGGACCCCTCCCCCGAGCCATGGCAAGGCCTCACCCGAGGCCTTGGTTCCCTGCAACTCTACCAGGGTGAACAGCAGCCGAAGCAGAGTCCCTGTAGACCCCGCAGCCGACGTCGGGCCCTGTCTACTTCTCCCCCGGCCCGAGGTTCCCATGTGACAACCCTGTTGGCAACGCCGCCCTCTACCCGTTGCCGCAGTCCAGCCGCCCTGAGTTCCAGCCCCTGGGTCTTCAGTTGCCCCAGGAGTTGCCCCGAACACCAGGGCGCGACTTACCTGTGGGCGAGGCCTCCCTGAGTCTCTCCCAGACTCGACGACAGGCCCGTCTTCTGGCTCTCTTCGGGCCGAGCCCCTAGTCCCACAACTACATGTGGGGCCCTGGACTGTCCAGGGGCGCGCCACTCTGCCCTTCCTCCGGACGGAGGAATCAACCTAGGGCCCACCAGTGGTAACAAAGTGAGTGAACTTTACATATGTGTGTGCTCTTTCGACCCAGATATTTGTGTGCATTAACTTATACCATACGAGTGATCCCCTACAGTGTATTCTCGAGTTAAGTGACCAGGAACCCAGAGTATAAGATTGGACGAGCTTGATAGCTAAACGTGACCTGACTTATATCCCGAGTAGAATCCCACGTCCCCCCCCCCAGTGAACGACATGCCTTTGTGACCAGCAGAACATTAATATTGTATGGGTTGTGCCATTCCTTTGTTATTTACACTCTCCCTCCCCAACCCACAGGCATGCGAGTGAAACACCTCAGTGACCAACAGAAGGAGTACATGTTATTTCCATCGTGCCTCCCCTTTGTGCATTAAATCTCCACCCACCCCCCGTGTCTGGGCACATTAGTCAGGGTATGCCAGAATATCGCAGTCCCCCTGCCAGTGATCCCTATGGGCAGACTCTACCTGAGATAGACTTCCGGCCAACAGGTGTCTGTGACACAGGTGTTCACGTAACTCATATACAGTGACGTCCAGTGCTGTACGGGTTTGGGAAATTATGGTAGATTCATTTCCGTGTCATAAATTATAAGTGTATTGTATGTGTCATAAGTGTTGGGTAAATAGTACCATACTTCTACCAGTCGGTATAGTGACAGACTCCACTTGTCTTAAGTGTTAACCCATCCCCGACAAACCCAGTTTGTAATATATCTGTTGATGTACTATTGTCCAAAGGGAAGATATCTGGAATACATGTGTGTAATACATACTGCCTTGTTTTTGTGTCCAGTCCTACTCTTTAGAGTTACCGACCCAGTCTAGAACAGGGACCCGCTGTAGCCTGCGTATTTGAGGGCGAGAAACCGACCCACAAATACGTAGCATAACACTGGTGGCTAGCTGTGGCTCTTGACCTGGATGGTGAAAAAGGACTGCAGCCAAAACACATGTACCCCTACCAAAATTCGACCCAGAACAATGCGACATCACGACTTACTTAAATATGGTCAAGCCATTACTTGAAATTGGGTCTGAGGAAGATAATCAGAAAATACTGTAGCTGTCACTCTGCCTTACCTGGGAAAGGCGGTATCTAGTATAGCACCAAAAATAGTCCCAGATTTCACGTGGGCCAGATTTGCAAAAATAGTAACAGAAGCTATTACCCTGTCAATAGGGAAGGTTGTCGCGATTTCACAACTAGATGCCCTAAAATATGACGGTGATTTGGACAACACGTTGGTCCAAGCTAGGCAACTCGTCACCGCCACATACCTGGATGCTGAAATGAATACCTGGGATGAGCATATATTCAACACTCTCCTCAGAGTCCTTTTGGGCATAGTGAAGGAACATTTCAGTATCCATTACCCAAAAGGAAATTTGGACCGTGATGTCCAGCTCATATGCCGCCTTCTCGCAGCACGCCCCGACACGCAACACATCGGGGTCATGAACCGGTTCCCAACTAAACCCTCCCCCACGCCGCCCCAATCCCTTCCAGCCCGAAACACGAAGCACCTCTGCCTCGGCTTTCCCAAGAGCCCACCCCACCAGGAAGCGGCTGCCCCGGAAAGATAATACAAATCTTATCACTATCAATCCGTGGGAATTCACAGCCTGTAACAGCCGCTGCCCACTTCACGACATACATGAACAACCGAAGGCAGCACACAGAATAAGAGCCGACCCACTGAGGTGCCGCCCAATGTTGGCAGTAGATGAGGGTCCTGCGAACCCCAGACCCCCCCTCATTGAGGAACCTGACACCGGCTGTGAGCCAGAGAAGGCTGATACCAACACACCCCTTGAGCTGAAGTTGGATTTTTAGGGCCGCCCCCGCACAGCCCGACGGTGGCGGGGACCACCTCTACAAAGTACCTACCCCCGGTCTATGACAAGATGAAACTACAGGGGGTCGAGGCAAGACTTCTGGCAGATACAGGAGCAGCCAGGTCCTGCCTGTACACACATTTCTACTACTGCCATAAGAAGGTTTTTGGCCCCCATTTCCCCACTTCAGTCCACCTCATAGATGCGGGGGAAGGCCCCTTGCCTATTCGTGGAGAAACTAGGGCTTTACAGACCAAGACTCATCAACCAGCCTCCACATCCTTTCATCATTTTTGACTCGTCCTGCCGCACTTATGATGGCTATTTAGGATTGGACCTGCTCCAAAAACTCCACATGCACGTAGATTGCCACGGGAGGCGACTTCATTTTCGACAGCCTCCCCAACAGCCCCCAGCCATCTGTACGTGAACATGACAAAAAGACACCCCCCCTCCCCCTGCCCCAGCCCCCCCCCAGCCCCACTTTCCCCGTGACCGTCATGTCCTCCCTCACCATTCCCCCCCACCATGAAGCTTGGCTACGGATCAATGAGCCAACAGGGACCCACTCCCTATTCTCCCCAAGTGTCCCCACCAGTCCCCTTGCCGCCTGCCTGATGTCGCCGACTTTCCTTCCGCCCCACTTCAATGCCGTCAAAGTGGCGAACCTGGCGGCTACACCCCTCACTCTGCCAAGAGGACTCCTGATCGGCGACCTAGAGGCGGCAGAGCCTTGCGACACCCCACCCCTAAATTCAAACCCCTCTCCCCTCCCTCCTTTGCCTGACCACTTATCTCCCCATCAAGCTGAAACGCTGAACCATCTTGAGTATCAGGACCTTTTTTCGACCGGGCCCGCCGACTTGGGTCATACGACATATCTGGCCCATGAAATTCATACCACCGGGCCCCCCATCTGGCAACCCTCCCGCCGGAAGAACCCACACCAACGGGCAGAAGAGGACAGGCAAGTTTGAGAAATGCTGGATGCCGGCATCATCACGCTCTCTACCAGCCCCTCCTCCCCTGTTGTCCTCATTCAGAAAAAAGATGACACTCAGCAATTCTGCATCGATTACCGCGGACTGAATGATGTAACCACCAAAGATGCCACTCCCCTCCCCCGTATAGACGGCTCCCTAGACTCCCTACACAGTTCCACCTGGTTCTCCACGCTGGACCTCCAGTCCGGATACTGCCAGGTCCCCGTCCACCCCCGAGATCAAGGGAAAAAGGCCTTCTCCACAAGTAATGGAAAACTTTAATGTTCTTCCCTTCGGGCTATCCAATGCCCCGTCCACCTTCTCCTGCCTCATGGAGTCCGTTCTCAGCAGTCTGACCTGGAAAGTCTGCCTGGCGTACCTCAATGACGTTATTGTCTTCAGCAAAACATGGGCTGATCGCCTGCATCGTCTCCAACAGGTGTTCCAACTAATACGCCAGGCCGGGTTCAAACTCAAACCCACTAAATGTGTCCTAGCCGCCCGCTTTGTCGCTTTCCTAGGACATATTGTCTCGGGGAAAGGCATCTCCCCGGATCCCGACAAGCTGAAAGCCATCGCTGACCAGCCTCATCCACAGGACATCCACCAATTCCGCGCCTTCTTGGGGCTCGCGTCGTATTACTGGCGGTTCATCAAAGGGTTCGCCGACTCGCGAAATCGCTCCACGACCTTACTAAGGAAGACGAGCCCTTCGTCTGGAGCAACGACCGAGTCGCAGTGTTTAACACCTTAAAGGAGAAGCTTGCTTTGTGCCCCCATCGTCGCTTTCCCGAATAACGACCTCCCCTTCAGGTTATACACTGACATCTCCCTGGTAGCCATAGGCGCCATCCTGGCACAGGTCCAGGAAGGGCGTGAGCACATCATCGCTTCCACCAGCCGCACCCTAAATCCGGCCGAACTAAATTACGCCGCTAATAAATGCGAATGTTTGGGTATCATCTGGGCCCTCGACTACTTCAGGGCCTACCTATCTGGCACCAGGGTCACCGTCATCACAGACCACCAATCCCTTCAGTGGTTCCGGTGGGGGGAGGCGGTGGCTCCATCGCTAGAGAGGTGGGCTGCAGTCCCGACGGACCCTGGTTCAAATCCACGCTGGGGCAGGGAACAGTTTAAGGATTTGAATTTCATTAATTCTGGCTTTACTGATCTACCAGAAGACCCGCCAACATGTCGTAAAAATATCCCCGCTAATACCAATACATCAGTCCTGTATGAGACAGCCCTAGCATGTATTCAATATGGACGGTGGGTGTTAGCGCCGAAGTGGTGACATGTAGAGGTGTATGGTATGTAGGAGGACTGCTGGGCCTTGATAGCAGGCTGTGAAGCCTATGTCCAGAGTCGGACACATAAAAAAAAAAATCAGCCACCCAGAACGCCCAACTCCTCCGCTGGCGCGAAGCGCTCGAGGAGTTTTATTACGAGATTTATTACCGGCCCGGGAAATTGCATACCAACGCCAACGCCCTCTCCCGTCTACCAGTACGATCACTCCTCCCTCAATCTGAGCTGATCCAGCACTGGCAGAATCGAGATCGGCCTCCCTGGATACCCCAGCATCTATTCTCAAAACTCCACCTGCAAGGGGACCAACTCTTCGCGCCATCGGGCCACACTGTCCTTGATCCAGACTCTGCCGTAGGCATCCTCACCCAACTCCACTCGGACAATGGAATCCACATGGGTACAAAGAGGTTAACCCAGGTCTTCAACGACCTCTATTGGGCCACCAACCCCACTACCCTCGCCCAATGTGTCACTCAGGTGTGTCGAGCATGCTGCCTAGGGAAGGACATCACCCATTCGGCGGGTCCTGCCGGCAAGATCTCCGCCCACAAACCCTGGCAGCTTTTGTCTGTCGACGTTGTCGGACCCCTGCCACCTAGGTCTGGCTACAGATACATCGTCACATTCGTCGATGTTTACTCCAAGTTCCTGATTGCTTGTCCAGCTAAGGAACACACTGCCGTCGCCATAGCTGACGCCCTCATGTGCTACGTCTTCCCCTACTTTGGCGTTCCCCAGGCCATTCACTCCAATAATGCCCCAGAGTTTACGGGGCAAATATGGAAAGAACTATCCACCCTATTCGGATTCTCCATTTCCCACTCCTCCCCCTACTGGCCCCAGAGAAATGGGGTATGCGAAAGGAGCCATCGGACCCTACTAAACCAACTCAAGACCCGAATTCAAAGTACCCAAGACCAAGAATGGCCTGCGCACGTCAAGATCATCCAATGGGGAATGAACACCTGCCCCCGTGATTACGGCATCACCCCCCACGGGCGAGTGTTCGGAGAGGCGCCCCTCCTCCTCCCTTTCCGACAGCACCTCCAACCCCCCGCTTATTCCCCACCCACTGACCCCCTGTATCACCTGAAGCTTCGATTACAACACCTGCACGCGCACCAAGACGCTCAAGCCGATTCCTCCGCTGCTAAACCTTACAAACCAGGTGACGAGGTTTTCGTTTCCCATCTCCCCACCCCCAATAAGATTGCCCCTCGTTTTATGGGACCTTATACCCTCGCTAGAGTCCCCAACCCCTTCCAAGTTGTCGTCGACTGCAACGGAACCTTCCGCACCTACAGGAATCGCCACGTCCGCCCCGCCCGGGACTCCCCAACCCCCGCCGCTCCCTCCCCAACCACCCGAGCAAACTCAACACCGCCCGCTCACCACGAGGAGCCTTTTCTCTATTATTCATCCCCATCCCCTTCCCCATCGGTTTCCACCGCCCCCTCGCTGCTCGAAACTCCTGCACCATGCCTGCGCACTACAACCACCCCACCACCATGCTCCCCTGCCACTGCCACGCCGGCCACCTCACGTGCTCAGCATACACCCACAGGAAATTCTACACCGACCACCCCGCGCTCCGCGCCCAGCTTAACCCCTACCCCACCAACCACGACAACCAACCACACCACAACACCTCACTCTCCACCTGCCCCCGCTCCATCCCATTCCCCGTCGCAGCCCACTCCACGACTAACCACCACCACTATCCGTTCCGGGCGTATCTCACTCCCACCAGCCCACTACACCTCAACCCCCATGCCCACTAACAGCCAACTGCCCATCCCACCCCCCCAACACTACCCCCATAACCCTTCCTACTCCGCATCTCACATGGAAAAACCCGCCCCGCTGCACTCCCAGGGGAACACTGCCCCCACACTCCACCAGCAATATAAACAGCACCGGACTACCTCTAGCCAGCATTCGCCTCCAAGACACCACCACCACCACCACCACCATGCGTGTCACGAGAATCACTTGGATCCCCACCTCTGGGCGACATCAATGCATCAGAAGCACACAACACCTGCTGCAACTTCTCCAGCAAACAAACCACCCTTCCACTCTGCGTGTCACCTATGCCCACCACCTGCACGCCAATATAACAACTGACCACTGGACTACCTTCCTAAGTCACCTCAGGCCCATTCGTCAAACGGCCAACACCAACCTATACCACCTTCAGTCACGGGGCCGTGACTTTGTTACCGAGGAGGGTGGGGAAATACAGGAGTTACGGGTTGGAGCCGCAGACGACACGACGGCCGGAGCAGACAACATCAGCACCCCCAACCCCCCCAGTACCACCGGGGGACCGCCGCTGACACAAAGCGGCTGGGAACAGGAACAGCGCACCTGTATCACTTCCCGGCACCCCTCTTGGTCCCAGGTGGTGACCCAGAAAGGTAGCAGTCGCCGGCACCTAGTCTCCGGCTGAAATTCCACTCGCCAGGTAAGGGGTGGAGTTTACAACTCCACGCAACGCCACGGTATTGGCCACAGTCATACCGGGGACGGGGCAGAACCGGTCACAGTCCGTTCCCCAGTGGCATCCCCACTACAGGGCCGCGGCATGGACGCGTGTTGGCCGGGCGGGACAGGCCATTAGTCGTCTGACTCCTGTAGTCGTTCCCCCCAGAGTGGCGCCGCAGTATTGGCCATAAGCCGTACTGGGTACGAGGCAGGATCGGCCACAGTCCATCCCTCTGCTACTAGTCCTCTCAGCTCCCCGGTACGGGCCATAGCCATACCAAAGCTACAACCTCCTGTGCCCCTACGACATCGGCCACTAGTCACGTCGGACCAGAGGTAGGGCAGGCCATTAGCCGCACTGAAGCTGTTGTCCCCTGGGCCATCCAGACGTCGGCTATTAGTCACGTCAGGCCAGAGGCAGAGCAGGCCACTAGCCGCATTGAAGCTGATGTCCCCTGTGCTACCACGAAGTTGGCCACTAGTCACATCAGGTCGGATGTAAAGTAGGCCACAGTCCGCTTCTCTCCTACAGGAGGACCTGCAGCCAGAGAGGTGCCCTCCCCCGAGCCGTGGCAAGGCCTCACCCAAGGCCTTGGTTCCCTGCAACTCTACCAGGGTGAAAAGCAGCCGAAGCAGAGTCCCTGCAGACCCCGCAGCCGACATCGGGCCCTGTCTGAAACTCCCCCGGCCCAAGGTTCCCGTGTGACGACCCTGTCGGCGCCGCCGCCCTCTAGCCGTTGCCGCAGTCCAGCCGCCCTGGGTTCCAGTGCCCTGGGTCCTCAGTTGCCCTGGGAGTTGCCCCGAACACCAGGGTGCGACTTACCTGTGGGCGAGGCCTCCCTGAGTCTCTCCCAGACTCGACTACAGGCCCGTCTTCTGGCTCTCTTCGGGCCGAGCCCCTAGTTCCATGACTATGTGTGGGGCCCTGTCCAGGGGCGCGCCACTCTGCCCTTCCTCCGGACGGAGAAATCAACCTAGGGCCCACCAGTGGTAACAAAGTGAGTGGACTTTACATATGTGTGTGCTCTTTCGACCCAGATATTTGTGTGCATTAACTTATACCATACAAATGATCCCCTACAGTGTATTCTCGAGTTAAGTGACCAGGAACTCAGAGTATAAGATTGGACGAGCCTGATAGCTAAACGTGGCCTGACTTATATCCCGAGTAGAGTCCTGCATCCCCCCCTCCAGTGAACGAAATGCCTTTGTGGCCAGCAGAACATTAATATTGTGTCGGTTGTTATTTACACTCTCCCTCCCCAACCCACAGGCACTCGAGTGAAACACCTCAGTGACCAACAGAAGGAGTACATGTTATTTCCATCATGCCTCCCCTTTGTGCATTAAATCTCCACCCACCCCCATGTCCGGGCACATTAGTCAGGGTATGCCAGAATATCGCAGTCCCCCGGCCAGTGATCACTATGGGCAGACTCTACCTGAGATAGACTTCTGGCCAACAGGTGTCTGTGACACAGGTGTTTACGTAACTCATATACAGTGCCGTCCAGTGCTATATGGGTTTGGGAAATTATAGTAGATTCATTTCCGTGTCATAAATTATAAGTGTATTGTATGTGCCATAAGTGTTGGGTAAATAGTACCATACTTCTACCAGTCAGTATAGTGACAGACTCCACTTGTGTTAAGTGTTAACCCATCCCCGACCAACCCAGTTTGTAATATATTTGTTGATGTACTATTGTCCTTGGGAAGATATCTGGAATACATGTGTGTAATACTTACTGTCTTGTTTTTGTGTCCATGCCTACTCTTTAGAGTTACTGACCCGGTCTAGAATAGGGAGCTGCTGTAGCCTGCGTATTTGAGGGCGAGAAACCGACCCACAAATATGTAGCATAACAATAA